>JAHWFP010072164.1:0-164376 GCA_023313725.1 Lithobius niger | reverse complement strand
GGAGCCATGACACACTGTAACTTGGCAACGGGCAATTGGTCAGCGGTGGACTTAGCCTTTTGCTCGCTGGCCATCCCAGTTCACTTCACTTGGGCTGTCACTGCCGATCTGCATGGAAGTGATCACCTCCCCATTGTGTTGTCCACAACACAAGGGGGTTCTGTGGCTTCCAGGCCAGCCCGGTGGGCGCTTAAGCGTGCTGAATGGTCAGCCTTTGCTGAGGCTGCTGTGTTTCAGCGTGCGGTTGAGGACTTTTCTGATGTGGATGAACTTTCCACTCATTTCACTGATGTGGTCCTTGCTGCTGCTCATGCTGCTATCCCGCGTACGTCCACACAGCCGCGGCGGGTTCCTGTTCCGTGGTGGACGCCTGCTTGCGGGCAGGCCATTCAGGCCCGCCGGCGAGCGTTGCGGGCATTCACGGTCAGCCCGACTACTGGCAACTTTGTAGCGTTTAAGCGCTGTCGTGCCCGTGCCAGGTATGTCATCCGTGAGGCTAGACGTGCTTCGTGGGCAGCTTATGTTTCGTCGATCACGCGCTCCACGCCTTCTCAGCAGGTGTGGCGGAAGGTGCGCCAGATTTCGGGGAGGAGCGTGCCTTCCCCGGTTTCACAGCTGAAGGTGGCGAATACCGTGATCTCTTCTGTGCCGGATATCGCCAATTGTCTTGCGTCTGCATTTGCGCGGGTCTCGGGTGATGACCATTATGATCCTGGTTTCCTCGGGATTGGGCGTAGAGAGGAGGCTCGCTTTCTTGACTTTCGCTCCGATGGGCTAGAGGAGTACAATTTACCGCTTACCTGGCAGGAATTTGTTTCAGCTTTGTCCAAGTCGCATGACTCCGCCCCGGGGCCTGATGATATTCACTATCAACTGTTGAAACATTTGCCTCTTGCATCCCAGCAGTTCTTGCTGGGGATGTTCAACCGTGTGTGGGCAGAGGGCTCTGTTCCAGCAGCATGGAAGACAGCAGTGGTCATCCCGATTGTAAAACCGGGCAAAGACCCTACTTCTCCTTCCAGTTATCGCCCAATCGCTCTGACTAGCTGTGTCTGTAAACTTATGGAACGGATGGTCAGTGAGCGGTTGGTGTGGGTGTTGGGATCACGGGGATTCTTATCTGTGTCCCAGTGTGGCTTTCGACGGTTTCGGTCAACTATCGATCATCTAGTTGCCCTTGAATCAGATGTGAGGGAGGCTTTTCGCCTGCGTCATCATCTGGTTCAGGTTTTCTTTGACTTGGAGAAGGCGTATGATACGACGTGGCGTTATGGGATTCTCCGTAATCTCTATAACTATGGCTTGAGGGGACAGATGCCACTGTTGCTTTCTGCTTACCTCTCAGGCCGTTCTTTTCGCGTTCGTGTCGGGGCGACTCTTTCCCGCCCGTTTGTCTTGGAGAATGGTGTGCCTCAAGGTGGTGTTCTTAGTGTCGTCTTGTTTGCTATAGGGATCAACCCCATTGCTCAGCAAGCTGCTGTTCCCCAGTCATTGTTTGTCGATGACTTCGGCCTGCGCTTTCGGGCAGCTCGCATGCAGACCTGCGAGCGGCAGCTACAGCTGGCAATTAACAAAGTCCAGACCTGGGCGGTAAGTAATGGTTTCCGGTTTTCTCCGGACAAGACTGTGTGCATCCACTTTTGCCGCCAACGAACACTGCACCCGGATCCTTGCCTGTACTTGGGGCAGGCACAAATTCCTGTTGTCCCACATGCACGTTTCCTGGGTCTGGTGTTCGATTCCAGGTTGTCTTGGCTTCCACACTTACGCCAGCTTAAAGACAAGGCTTTGCGGGCGCTTAACATCTTGCGGGTCCTGTCGGGCACTTCATGGGGTGCCGATCGCGCTGCCATGTTGCGCCTCTACCGAGCCCTTGTCCGCAGCAAACTTGATTATGCGTGTATGGTCTATGATTCGGCTAGTGACTCCACTCTCCAGATGTTGGACACAGTGCATCACAGTGGCCTGCGTGTGGCGACTGGGGCTTTTCGAACTTCTCCAGTGGTCAGCCTCTATGCTGAGGCCTCGGAGCCACCTTTGGCCATTCGTCGGCGACAGCTTGCCATTCAGTATGCTGTGCGTTTGCGTGCTGTGCAATCCAGTCCTGCTTGGTCCATGGTTTTTGGGCCAGACTTGCGAGTCGGTAGACGCAGGGTGGGTAAGGGTGATTTCCGCGATAGGCTCCAGCAGTCCTGTCACGAGATAGCCTTTGAAATGCCCTGCGTCTTGAGGCTTGAGAGAATGCCAGTTGCCCCTTGGCTTGTCCCAGGTGGCAGTTTCATTTTTGCTCTGGCGTCCCTCCCGAAGGGTTCCACTTTACCAGCAAGGTACTTACAGGAGTTCCGGCGGCTGAGTTCTCAGTACGCCGGTTATCAGCGCCTGTTTACTGATGGGTCGAAGTCCGACGTTGGCGTGGCGTGTGCTTGTGTGTGTAAGGGTGTAACGATTGCCCATCGCCTTCCATCAGGCTATTCTGTGTTCTCTGCAGAGCTTTTGGCTCTTGGTTTGGCGGTGGAATGGATCCTTGACCTTCAGGGCACGCATTTCATTGTCTTTAGTGATTCCATGAGTGCCCTGGAGTCCTTGGCGAATTACAATCCTCGGAACCCCTTGACACAACGTGTCCAAGCTTTGCTTTCCCGCTTGCCTGGCCAGCGGAAAACCGTGCTTTTCTGCTGGATCCCGGGCCATGTTGGGATAGCAGGGAATGAACAAGCTGATTCTGCTGCGAAAGGGGCCCTTTCTGGCCCTCTCGGTAGGGATCTCAGCCTTGTTCCCTCAGATGCCTTTCCAACTCTGCGTCTGAGGTTACACGCTTTTTGGCAAACCTTGTGGGACAGACAAGACGGTAATAAGTTACGGACCATTAAAGGCACTGTCGAGGAGTGGCACTCGGCGTGTCGCCGTAGTCGCCGTGAGGAGGTTGTGTTGGCCCGTTTGCGGATTGGTCACACCCGGCTTACTCACTGTTTCCTTTTGCGGGGGGTTGACCCTCCTGAATGTTCTTGGTGTCGGCGGCCACTTACGGTCCGGCACTTACTTGTTGATTGTCGCCATCTTGATGGTGTTCGTCGTCGGTTCCATCTTCCGCATGACATTGCCCGTCAATTGGGCGATAAGTCTGTCCTCCTGTCCGGTGTTTTTCAATTTTTGCAGGAGGTACAGATGTATGACAAGATTTAGATTAGGGGTTTGAATAACATCTCTGTAATGTGTGGTGCAGTGGCAACCCGGACCACTGCACTGTGACTGAGGTTGGCGCTAATGACCAAGTTGTCGACGCGCCATTAAGCCTCATTCCCCCCCCCCCCCGCTGTAACATACGCAGTCTAGCTGATTCCCGCTGATTCAACTCGGCTCTAATAGTCAGCATTATTGTAGTAATAGTCTTTGTTTCCTTTTTCTTTCCTTTTTCTTTGATACCGTGACAAGAATGAGCCTGTTCGCCCTCTTCCTGATTGTTGAAGCTTAGTTTTTTAATCGTGATCTCTAATAATCCTTCATTAAGTTTGCTCCTGAGCTAAGTCTGCTCCTAAGCGAAATATATATATAGATAGCCAGCTGATTAAATACAAATTGGTATTTAGGCATAGTGTTGGCCGGGGGGTGGGCTATTGCAATTGTATTGCTTCTGGTTTACTCGGCATTACTACTAATACAGTGGCCCACCCAAGTTGAAATGGTTCCAGATCTTGCCCCCTCCCAGCCAGTTTACTCGGGCATCACCACTGCCTTCCGAGAATTGGTGTCAGAGTGCTGCTATTGTCCGTGCCTGCAGGATGAAATCACTATTTACTACAGCTCTGGTGGCTGGCTGTGCACATGTATCAAGTAATTGTTTATTTCCTTATTGTTTAAAGTAATTGGTTATTAGTTGTTTATTTGACTTCATGTAGCAAAACTGTTATTCAGGGAAAGAAGCAGTCATTAAAATTTAACTAAGTACCCTGTAAGCCTATTACTTTTTGACTAGTCGAGCGGGAGGTAACATCCGTCAGCTTCTTGTTCAATGATAAAGTAGAAGTAAAAAATCTAAAAATAGTTAGTGATTATTGTTTGGTAGCTGTGCCGTCCTCTCCTAACTTTTCGTGTGCTGCATGTTGATCAAACCCAACATAATTTTGGTTTACTACTGCACGATGGGAGTAATAGGTGGGGGAGGGAAGCAAAAGGAGCGCACTAAAATTGGCTCCACAGAAATAGTTTGATGGAATGTAGCAGAACTGTTGCTCAGGAAAACCAACAATCTGTAAGATGAAACCAAAGAGCCCCTGTAAAAAAGACCTGTAAGCTTACTTTCCAACCCAAATTTAGTAGTAAAGGATTTGGTGGAAAGCAGGCCCTTTTGAGCAACCGCCCAGTCCCTTCTGCAGGCCGTCTGCTAATTTTTGGCATTAAAAAAGTGTCCAGCGTGTAACTCGTTGGGTTACTCATCAGGAAAACCCGTGCATTTGAGTATTTTTTGCGGGTTGTTTTTTTTTAAGCACGGTGAGCATTTTTTCACAGGTTACGCATATTTTTTTTAAGGATCAGGGATGTGACTTTCTAGCGCGTTGACCATTTGATACGAGTGGTGGGTATAAAAGGCGCCGATAATTATGTCAATCTTCATATCAACCATGGCTGCCAAGTAAAAGGTGGTCTCGAGGTTCCAGTGCGAGAAATGCAAGGTTGAGTTTTTATCGCCAGAAGAGGTGGAAAGTCATTTGCAGAAACATTGCGTTTTAAACTTTACTTCTTGATTGCAGAGGACTCATTGAATGAACTTAAAAGACAAAATAAATATACATAAGTGTAAGTTACGGTTAGGGGTGACATGTTGAATAGGAATGTTGTAATGAATATGATGTATTGTGAAGCTCACACAAGCTGTCTATGAACAGCTTTGAGCGTACAATTGTAAAATTGTATTTGTTATAAAATTATTAATATTACTACTATTATTAAAAATTATTATTATTATTATTATTGACATACGTGCATCAGGGGTAAAATCTTGAATATTGTCACAAGGTGTTTACAAAATCGAATTAGTAAAGTAAAAATTGATGATTACAAGAGTGATGCATTAAAATGCGAGGATGGGGTTCCTCCAGGTTCAATATTAGGACCTTTATTATTTTTAATATACATGTACGATGTCAATCGTGACATTGATACAAACAATATTCAAATCTTTGCTGATGATGTTTTTCTACTATTTATTCATGTTGATTATAATCTGATGATGAATAAATTACAATTATCTATGGACAAAATTACAGACTGGAGCATTAATAATGCAGTACATGTTATCTCTAAAGAAAAAACAGTTTTCATGTATTTAAAACAAAGACATATGGTCTAAAACAAACAGAAATTATTTATCTTAAGGAACCAAATAGAATTATTCAGATTAAAGAAGTAAATGTAGCTAAATACTTAAGTATGACCATTGATTAGAATTATTAATTTAATGAACATGTTGAATTAATAATTAAGAAATTAAGAAGTTCTACCAAAATTATGCCTATTGCGACCAATCTTAAACCATAATAATAAGAAAATCGTGTATTATGTGTGGATTTGGATCTCATCACCAGATTATCTAATAAAAGAGTTCAAAATATTATTTAAAACCAATAAAGACTGCTCTACTCATGAAATATACACGAATAACAATATAATGAATGTAATTAACTTAAGAAATTACGTTATCATACTGAAAAACTATTTTCCGGTTTTTGACTCTTTGGATAGAGAGGTAATTTCCTCTCGCCGGAACAATCTTCAATTAAAATTTATTAAATTTAACTAAATTTTCTATTAAGGTGTCTCTTTATAGTTCTTATATTTTATTGCAAACAAGTATTTATGATTATCTATTTAATATTGGTTTTATACATGGTTATAAATTTTAGATACCCTGTAACTGATGTTTTAAAGAAAACACCATTTTTTAATATAGGTAATTTTAGGTTTGAAATAATCAAGACGACTTAAAATTTTTCATACATATAACAGATAAAATGTTGTTTATAACTTTATTTTTACCGTAGCTACTGTTCAGCAAACAAAGAAGTTTTCTTTTTAATCTTCAGGCACTTTAACTGAATAACTTATTAATACTAACAATATCGCATTTGTCTGGAATAGAATATTCAATTTGAGCATGCAGGACATCGAGTACAAACTTCACACTCTTCTCAGGTATTGTTGTAAGTGCCTTTGCTTTAAATTTAGAACCTGTGGTACTTTTCTTGGTTTTCCAATTCTTCTTTTACCACGTCATCATGGTTAGTTTCACATTTTCGGTAATTAATCATAATTTCATAACCGTCATGATTTTAGCATTGCTGAAGCCCTTAACCCTTTCATTTGAAGCCCACAAATCACTGTAGTGTATTGAACGTACATTGCAGAACTGTGTTCGAGAGAATTTTTATTACACATCATCGTATTGAGAGATAGTGTTGCCGTAGTAACGGGGAATTTTGAAACGGTTCCACAAAGACGTTTTAATAATTTGCACGTTGTACTAACATATTGTCAGCTGTGTAGTTTCGTTTAGTACAAACAGCTTCGTTACCGTGTAAGGATTTTATGTGAGATTTCCTTAGGCAGTCTAAAATCACTTTTGGTCACGATGTTGAAGGAATTTTCATAGCAGTCTTTTTCAACTAAAGCGAATCTGCATCATTAACGTTTTTTTTAAAGATATTTGATTACCTACTTTTTTGTTGAGGTTAAAATGATATAATTTAACCACCTATTATTTTGTTGATTTACGTCAAAAGAGATTGTTATGTATGATGAAGCACTGGCGCTTTAATTCTCCATGTTTTAAAAAGTTCACTTGGTTACCACCAGCACAGTGTAAACTTCGTCAGAATTTCTTATCTATTTAGGATAGGAAATTTACAACGTCGAGTCTTAGATCGACAGATTCGACAAAATTATAAATCCTTCCTTATTAATTGGTTCATTTGAATTCGATCTCAACAATACTTTTAGGGGTTTTCAAAAGATGTAGCAAATTTCATCCCGATATGACCTTTTGTTTGGGCTCTACCCAGACGACCAAAGTGCAACCAACAAATCAGTAATCAACATTTTGCTAGTTGGTGTACGTTGTAGGATACATTATACTAGATTCGCTGACTCTGCTCTGCCAATGATATTCACATCACAATACTGCAAAGCTAGAGCACGTACCAGTGAAGAACACTTAAATCTCAAATGTTGGATTTGGCCACAATACACTTGTTGATAATAGCCCTGAATAAGATCACTAGTAGGGCTGAACCACATTGGGTGGAAGTAAGTTCCATGACTTGGGATATTTCAGACGATGATAATTTACAGTCTTCAGTTCAACTTTTAGGGATAATTCATAATTAATATCACAAATTTAAAAATAAATCAATTATAACATTAAAATAATTACTGTCAAACTGACTTACCGTACCACATCCAGGCCCAAGCGCAATAATTTGATCAAGATAGTGGTTGGATAACTGCATTCCTACATCTGAAGTACAGCTAGTGATGTATAAAAAAGAAAACATTATCAACTAACGGTGAGTCAAGTTTACACCTATCTTGCTCTAATTTAGTGAGGGTTGAATTCATGTTGTCAGATGATAGAGCTAACAGATATACTAAAGGCCATCAGTTCTTTGATATTTGTATCAATAAAATTAAAATGTAACTATACTTTTCTTGTTGCTGCTGGAAAACGTAAATACCCTGTTAATTTTTGTGATCTATCCCTGCAATGCTGCGTTTACCCTGAGATTTTTCGGTTGCTTTTAGTCGCCAATTGCTTAACCCAACTGTGCATGCGCATGCGCATTTCTCTCTCTGTAAAAGTGCATCAGAGTGAAAGGCAGGTCATAATTCTTCCTCCAGCGAGCTTTCACGTCGCATCATTTCCTGCACGCCATTTTGAAGATCACTTGCACCTTCCGTGTGGCCATGTTCGTCCGACTGAAGTTTGCCTCCAGCCGCAACGAAAGAGCCTAGCAGCCATACCCAAAGCCACGAAAGAAGCCCAGAAATACGCCTCCGACTGGAAGACCTCTCCTTTGCCTGCCAACGAATCTGCTGCTTAATCTGCCATTGCCAGCCTCCTGCTCGTGGACTCACTGGCATTGCCTCACGCATCAGCTGGAAACGAATGGCCTCCTCTGTCGTCTGCCAATTCTTTTTGCCTGCCGCTGATGACACCATCAACACCTGCATTACTTCGCTGCTCCGTGGTGGTCACCACACACTATCCACACCATCGACGTCTGGAGCCCGTCACAAAAGAAGCTTTCCTCAATTTCCGATCGACTGGTTGTCTCTTTCGTCCTGCCAAGCTAGTCGCTCTCTTTCGCTGAGCGAAGTTAAACGCAAGGTGAACAAGATGTCCAACACTTCGGCCAGTGCCAGTCTCACGCTGATCTGCCGCCATCTGTCATTCCTTCCGCCAAAGACACGTACACGAAAGACTGGGTTGCAGCAACCAGTAGCGACACAAGAAATAAGCGAACTAGTTTGTTAATGAAGCAGCCAGCGAAGAAACAATGGGCACTATTGGCCCCCGCGGTGAACTGCCATTCTCCCTTTTGTCGCCCTGTGTTTCTACCTGTTCGTCTTTCGTCCCAACAACAACTATAGCTTGAGGATTAAAACCCTCTTGAACCAGGTCTGTCGTACAACAACAACTGAGTCAGGACCAATCTTTTGTAAATAACGAAAGACTGGTCGATCTCCAATCCGCTTTTCCAACGACCCTGACTCTGATGATCTGTCCAGTATTCCTCTTTTGGTTCTCCTCAAGACAGTCAAAGACACTATTCCTGATTTTTTTTATACAAATCTTCTCAATCAACCGATGCACTGGTTATTAACTGGGGACTTTTAACCGACTTCGGCTTCATATTACGTGACCGCATCTTTAAACCTCGCTCCGTATTCAGCCAGTCGACAATGCTCCTCACCAGTTTGCTTCGAAATGGTGGCGCCATCTTAGGGAAGGAAGAGACAAGGACTTAGAGCTAGAACTAGACAAGGACCTGCCTTCGCTTCGCCCTGCCATGAGACGTCGTACTTTAAGCCCTTTGATGATAGAGGAACAAACGCAAGATTATTTAACACCTACCCTAAACTGCCGAATTCAAAATGGAATTTAGAACTGCCCTTTTTATATGAAAAACGGCCGAAATTCCCACCCACATCTTATTCGACAAAGACAAATGCTTGCGTTTTGTGCTACGTACTGCCTCCCACGATGGCATTTTAAACACAGTGGTGAACGCCTTGTGTGAAAAGCTCTCTGCAAGTCCGATTCTACGCGAAGTCAAGCAGTTATCTACCCTCTTCTCTCAACTTTTCCAAAAAGCCTGCTTTGCAACAAACCACTCTATGAACTGGGTCACCCGAGCGCTGTTCAACACCAACCTCTCGAAGCGTGACATCGTCTCTCAAACTGCACCAAATCTGAATGACTCGACCAAACTTCAATTGCGGAATCTACCCATCCACGAGTCTTACACCCTCTTTCGACGACAGATCCCAGGCTTAGCATCTCATCTTGATGTTTCGAGGAAACCCAAAGAGAAAAAGCCAAGTCAACACAGAAACTCCATTACAAGCCCTATCCTAACCTAAACAGAAGAGACAACTGCCGTAACCTAGACATAAAACTGCCGCCAATTAAAACTACAACCGCTTGCCTGAAAACAATCGGTCTATTCATTCCAGCCCTTTCAATTAGGCTGAACAAAGAACCATCAGAAGCACCAACCCCCAACAGACGGAGTTGCTACTCCTCCCCAGAGGGGGCGGGGGGGGGGGGAATCAAATCTCGCAACGATCAATGATACCATTCGGCCATCCAGCTTTCCTAGTAGGAGCACTCCTACGACATTTACTCCCATCCTTGAAACAATTGACTTCCGACCATCAAGTTCTATCCATCATCCAAGATGGGTTTTGCCCAACATTCACCACCACACCGCCACTCGCCCAATGTCCTCCTTGGCAGTTCGTCCCACGCTGCAGTCCGAAGTCATCATCCAAAATTCTCGTCTACTAGTGAAAGATGCAATAAAGGAGCAGCGACAACCACCTAGACTAGGATTCTAGAGCTCATTTTTTCTACGCCCCAGAAAAACAGGTGAAGAGAAACGAATCTTCAACCTTAAGACTGTCAGTCAGTTTATGGACAACTGCCATTTCAAAATGGAAACATTGGAATCAATGCTTCACTACCTAAAAAAGGACGACAGGACGTTCTCCATATATCTGGAGAACGCTTGCCTTCACGTACCCCTACATGTGCCAATCCTGCACTTCTTTTGCTTCATGTACAACAACAGAATTTACGAATTCCAATGCTTACTATTCAGCCTGAACGCGGTACCCAGGATATTCAGCCTTATACTGAAATCAATCCTGGCAAACCTTTACCAGAATCAGATAGAAGAGCCTTCCTGGCCGACTGGTTGTTGAAAACCAAGATCGAACATAATTAGCCAAGAAATGAAACGTGACGATCAGCTTTCGCAATCCACTGGGGTTTGGTGCGAACTTAAAGAAGTCAAGACTCACTCCGGCCCAAGTTTTCATCTTCCTAGGAGTCTCCTTCAGCCTAAAATCTGTAACAGTGATGCCATCGCTGGAAAGAATGGAAGATTTTATACATCACGCACGCTACTTCTCCCATCAACCCTGCCATTCTCTCAAGGACTAAACTTCCTCATCGGCACGATGGACTCCATGGCGAATCTCGTCCCCTAAGGGATGTGGATGATCAGACCATTCCACCTCTACAGCATCAACGTATGGGGAAACCAACCAGATCAGCTGGATATAAGACATCCAACAGACTCGAATTTCCCGATGGAAACTCTGCTCTGGTAGCCAGACGTTCACACCCTCTCACAGTCGGTTTCACTTCACGAACCCCTACCAGACTTTGATCTACTTATACTGATTTCACACAACTAAATTCGTCGTGTGACAGCGCGCGCCGGCTGGTTATTTGGGAGCCAGCTAGGCGACTACAACAAAGCGTGCTGGCGCACGCTCGGGGATAATCCTCCCATACTATCCTTCTACCCGCACAAAATACCTTTCTTTCTCGTTCTGCTCCCCTCCGCAGTCCTATTGTTATGGGATAAGCATTGCACGAATCACCCCTACCTCTAGATGCAATAAACACAGCCGCTCCGAATTTTTAAATGTGACATCCGAAACAAGCTGCCCAGGGCAGGCTCTCATTCGGCACGCGCCGGCACGCTCTTGGCACGAGACTAATTAAGTAGTGTGAAATCAGTATAACTGACACGATTCTGGAGGGCTGGGGTGCACAGACATCTCTCCACGAGATCTCCGGACAATGGCCACAACAGAATCACGGCCCTATCAATGTCCTAGAACTAAAAGCCATACTCAAAGCCCTTCATCAATTCCGACACCTGGTCAAAGGGAAAGTAGTCTAAATCCAAGCAGAGAACACAACAGCAGTGGCTTACATGAGGAAAGAGGTATCACAAACTTCATGAAGTAACCTCGTCAATTTTCCATCTCTGCATAAATCTCAACACAACCATCCTGCCACCCTACATCCCAGCAACCAGAATGTGATTGTAGACTCTCTTTCTTGCCAAAACCTTCCAACAGGGGAATGTACTTTAAAGAAATCCATCTGCGAATATCTCTTCAACATTTGGGTCATTCCAATGATCGACCTATTCGTGCCATTAAGCCTCATCCCCCCCCCCTATTCATCATGAGGCACAATGCCAGACTTCCCCACTCATCAGTCCAGTACCAGACGATCAAGCCACAGCAGAAGACGCACTGAACTTCCCTTGGATGAACCTCTATGCGTACCCGTTTCCTTAATTCAAGTTGCTTCTACAGGACCTAGAAAAGGTAACTCAGTCTCAAGGCCTATTCTTACTGATTGCCCCAAACTTGCCATTAGCAGCGTGGTTCCCTTATCTTCCAAGTCTCTTAGTCGATACCCAAGAAGTCTTCTTCTAACACTGGATCTGCTATCGCAGTAGAAGGGAACCAAATTCTACCCAAATACCAGCGCCACTAAACCAGCCTTCATGGGTGGCTACTATCATCAAACTCATAAAAAAGGTAGGAATTCATGAAGAACAAGCACCTCGTATTACCTGTAAAGCCGTCAGGGACTCAACCAACAGAATCTACAACAGCAACAGGTCAAAATGGTTTCATTGGTGTAACAGTGTTAAGCCAGTCCTGTCAATCCCTCTCTATCAGAACTTCTGAGATTTCTCAACGACTTTTTCAACGAAGGATTAAAGCGATCAACGATCCTTGTTTACCGTTCGGCATGAACTCAGTCTTTAAAGCAACAGGCAACACTAGCCTTCTCGATGACTACCGCATCGCTACCCCTTATGAAATGGAAAGAGCTACAACCCGCAGAATATTGTCGGAGTGTGACTTATCTGTCGTCCTACAATTGTTAATGAAGCCACCTCATGAGCCAATGCACAACAGCTCTATAAACATCATGAACCAAAAAACGGTTTTCCTGGTTACTATGGCAGCAAGCCTTCGTTGCAGAAAAATTCAAGCCTTATCAGATGACCTGGTCTTATGCATCTTTGCACCAAACAACTCCTGAGTGACCCTAACACCTCATTCCACTCCCTAACACCAAGATCCGACTTTCAAGCAAACAGCCAATTGTTATCCCGGCCTTATCAAAAATCACCGGCTACAACCTGAACGCCTCCTATGTCTAGTACAAGCACTACATTACTACATCACGAGGACCAAAGACAACGAGCTTCGTAAAGGCATAAACCAACCATTTCTACCCTTCAAAAGAAGCTTCGACAAGACCTCGGCAGGCACCATTGCATAATGGATAATAGAAGCCATCGTATGTGCTTCTTGCGCTGACAATGACGTCAGAGTGACGGCACATTAAATGAGGCCAATCGCCACATCATGGACATTCCACAACTTTATCCCAGTTCCGGACATCCTGACAGCTGCATCATGGAGAAGTTCTTCAGCCTTCAAATTACGTTACTTTAGAGAAATAAGGAAGCAAGCAAATCAACGGTCTACATCGTCTAGGCCCCATCTTAGCAGTCAGATGTGTCGTCCAAACTCCTTAAGCTCTAGAAAACAGAAGCAAGTCCACCATCAAGATGGACACATGACCCTCATCTTTAAATAAACGGTCCTTTTCAGGGCCACCCCGTCAGGACGGTCCGGCCAAAAATTGATTCTTTTGCCTATAAAAACATACATATGCTAACCCGCCCTTCCTCCCTTCTTGACGCACCACCTGACGATATTGAGAGGAAAAATAATTGATGACCTGCCTTTCGCGCTGACTTGCTTTTATAGAGAGGGATGCACCTGCGCACGCAAAGTCAGGCTGCACAACTGTCGGCTATGAGCACCCGAAAAACCTGCAGAGAAACGCAGCATTGCGAGGATTGAATGCAAAAATTCACAGGTTATATATATTTCCAAGGCAAAAGAAACAATTTTCGTCCGGTCCATTGTGAGGGGCTGGTAAAATATTGCTTTTATTGTGATGAATTTCTGGTCAATAGACACTTCGTCCGGAATTCAAATATATAAAAATAAACCATAAATACCCTATAAATGTAAGAAATGAGGCTTAATGACGTTCTGCCATTTAAATAAAGGTCTGATGTGAATCAACCACTTCCTTGCTACAAATTATCGTTCAATCCACGTCCTAACGAAGTATAAATAAACGTAGAAAAAAAACTGATTGGCGTCAAGTGGTGTGGCTGAACCATTGAATGTGTTTTGGATCTGTTTTATGCGCTCAAACGGCCTGAAGCACATTTGTTGACGTGTCACAACTGTCACCTTGCAATTTTACAAGGTAATTTTGGCTAACGCCACTATTTTTCTACCGTGTTTCTAGTGAGCCGTTTAGTGTAGGTCAGTGCATGCAAACCACCACAAAACACGGCAAATTAAATTTTGGTTGCTTCTATCTAGCTGATAACATTTTTCCACGTAACTCAATGAAATAATAACGTTTGATCATTGCATTCAACCACTACAGGAAGAATCCCAAACATAAAAAAACAAAAGGATTCCAGTAACGGCACATATTAGTTTCATTCGAAAAAAAAACGTTTCGAGAAATTCACTTCAGCATGGCGACAAAAGAGGCTTTTACACTAGCGTTGGGAATCTCGAATATGAAAATTGAAATCGTTGTATCAAAGCGAAGCGGTATATACAAAACGAAGCGACCTGGCGGACAACGTGTTTTTACCACAGCTCCAAACAATAATATTCCTGATCTAATAGTTAAAAGATTTCTCGTTGCCACGGCATTGTGAAGTCTCGAAACTGAAACCGTGTTGCATGATGGACTAAGACTAACTCTCAAACCCAACTGTTCTTAGCTGCTACTTACGAGAATAAATCGCTATGGAAAAATTAGGCCTAGACGCTAAAATTTAGTCCTAAAACGTAAAACTAAGCATAAAAGCTAACATATTTTTACCTACAATTGTGATGGGTATTACTTTTATATTATTATAATAGAGATTGCTGTTGCAGAGCGTAACAGAGGTGTGTACCTCAACGTTTGCGTTGTTGGGAGTTTCAAGTTTTATACCAGCGGCAGCATTGTGACCTTTTGAAAATTGATTATTGTTAAAAACTATTAGCCTGATAATTGTTTGGCTTGCAGTTAACTGCGTAATTAGTCTTGTAATATACGGACTACACTTTGCACAGCAGTTGCTGTAAACAATGTAACAATTATTGTTTGCAGCGGCTCAAACAGCAGTGGCTATGCGCTGTTTTATTTTTAGTCAGCAGCGATAGCGGAGGGCTGTGAAACGGGACTACAAATAACTTAACAGAAACTAAATGCTGGAGCAAATGAAAGCCTATTAAAATAAAAATGTGATACGTATATAGCTTAGGCCTATATATGAAGAAAAAAACTAAAATAATAATAAGGCCGGAAAACAGCAGCAGTCCGTCACACAAAAAAAGCAAAGAGCCCAACTTATCCGAGTGAGTATAGCACCCAGATTTTATTTGAGCATTAACAAATCATTGCAATAAATACTAAATATAATTTCGAAATGAAGATCTGTTCACTCTGCCTACCATACAAAGCGTACGAATTGTCCTCCACTATAAACTGATATTAAAAATTACTGATTGTGGTATAGAGGAAAACCTTACTGACTGGATCGGTGATTTTTTAAGGTTTTATTAGACTATTCTTGGAATATGCCATCCCAGTTTGGTAACTAAATGCAATGCTAGCCTACGAGACTTAATTATTATTCTGAGCGCCTTAAGGCTGAACTCCTTGAATTTCGTAGAACAACCTTGAACTCCTTGAATTTCCAAGAATTAGCCTAGATACGAACTAGCAGTAACGTCAAAGATCTTACATGACATTGGTGTTTGCCTCCCCTTTTTGAATGCACACGGGTCCATTATTGAAAGTTGGGGGTACAGGAATCACTGTTGGTGTGCTGTCGACATTTTTTTTCGGTACGTGTGGTGGATGTATGGAATTCACTTAGCGCAATTATTGTTAGCCAATCCACAGTGCATGGTTTCTGTCGTCTGCTTAGAAAGGAGGCACTAAATTCATTTTTAAAGCGTCCGCTACACTGCAAAAATGGCGTTGTGAGTTACAACACATACAATGTCCAAAAACTCGTTATAGGTTTTAGGCATTGTAAAGCATAACGGCTACAAACACAACGTCTAAAATCAGTCATCTAAGGACGAATATTTGTAGATGTTGCGTGTTTAAACGTCTACAGAATAGGTGTTGTAAGCCACAACGTCTATAAGTGTTGTAACCCACAGTATTTGTAGGTGTTGTAAATCAAAACGTCTGTAGGTGTTGTAAACCATAACGTCTATATGTGTTGTAAATCAAAACGTCTGTAGGTATTGTAAACCACAACGTCTATATGTGTTGTAAATCAAAACGTCTATAGGTGTTGTAAACCACAACGCCTAAAACACATAGCAAGGCACAAAATGACGTCACAAACGTTAAACGTTCTGCTTAACAAAATACGTCAAGGATGCCTAATGTGCAGCAACTCTTTGGTTAAGGTTGGTACTGATGTGTAGGTAAACCATCAATATCAGTAAATGTTTGCCTTCACCTTAATTCATTAAGAACTGTTTTGACGTTAGGGATGAATTAATAAAAGTACCCAAGCTATTCGATAACCATAACAAATGTACAGTTACGTCTGAAAGTGGTGGTTTAACCAGAATTTCTCTGTATTGTAATCCCCGTTTATTCGGTGTGTTTGGACAATTCAGTCAGCTTCTTGACTCATGATCCTCATTTGCTCCATGGGCTTGTATGGTGACCAACGGCTTTAACCTTTATCACCGACTTTTTAAAATAACAAAACAAAGATAGATCACTTACAGCATAACACAATAAAAGCGTGCCTTCTAGGTGTTGTAAAACGCATCGTCTATTGTAGGTGTTGTAAAACACAACATCTACTGTAGGTGTTGTAAACCACAACATGTTGTGACCACAACGTTTTGTAAAAAAGGAGACAAATAGGTGTTGTGATAGACATTGTGAATCACAACGTGTAAATTTACAGTGTATCTTTAATGACATAGTTTTTGTTCCTTTTCCTAGGACTTTTACGTCATTTAACCTCCAACCTGTATCTTAATTAATCTTCGTATCAGAGGTTCACAGCTCTTCTGTTGTCCTACCACAGTAACTGTGGTGGAATTATATTATTATTGAATGACTTTCATTCTAGTGCAATGCATTTAGATAGGGGGTAGAGGTAGAAGTAAGATAAAATTATGTAGCTTCTTTCAGAATGCATAAAACATAAATAAAACAAATTTTAAACACAACTTTACCCGGCAAGTTTCTTGAAAACTATGTGACGTCCTTTGTATCCAACAGCAACTTCCTTAAATGAGAGGCAGGTGCCGCCCATCCATTGAGACAGTGCCGTCATGATTACTCTACGGAGAGGCTCAGCTAAGAATTAAAAAAGGTTGAATTTGCCTTAAATTATTTGAATGATTGAATGAGATGGGCTGTTGAATAACTAGCCTCAAATTGGCTGATAATACATCGCAATAACACAGTTATAATCAACTGACAATTAAATTTCAGTGGATTTCCTTAGGTTTCCTTGATTAATTCATAACGTCTACTCACTCGATTGCATTTTTTTGTAAGAAGTTTGTAATAATAGTTTTATTTACTTATTAGAAAAAATAATTACAGATACAGACTGACGGCACCTCGTGCTTAATGTAAAGACAGCCAGAGCAGGAAATTGAACCCAAACCCTTATATTCCATAGCCGCTCATCTAAAAACCTGAATTCATACTGCTTTCCCTTTTACAATATAATACGAAAATAGCTGTTACAGATTCTAAATGTTGCAGTTGGGGATTAGTGAGGTAGGTCATGATTTCCCAGTCATAATGAGAAAAACTACGAATTTCGGCTTCTGTCCTAGTTATTTAGCACAGCATAGATCTTCTCGTATACCCGTAAAATTATTACTTTAAATAAATGCCAACAGTGAGTACATTTTTGGCCTAGAAACCAGCATATTTCCATTTGGAATAGTAAAACAACACAAATCAGGAAGAATTCTCAACGTGGGTGTATTTTATGTAATTCTATACGACAGAGCAATAAGTTTTCCTTGGAATATTTCATAGGTCCTCGTTTAAAATATACTTTTCTTGTAATAAAAGTACACCAAATAATAAAACAAAGCGAATGTACAACACGCCATTCTTGGGCAATGCACACTTTTTGTTGTGCAGTCGTTTGCTTTATGTAACCCCAAATCGAATTTTTGCGAGTATTTCTACTTTCATTAGTAACCTCATACATTGTCAACTAATTTTGTGTATCCAGAGCCGAGTTTAGCTCGAGACACGTGATTGAGGCTTAGGGTTGTCAATATTTAGGGGTCCGAAACAAAACAAATCGAATAGTTCAGTAGTAGACCACAAATATGTTAAATTCATATCGAGCTCCCAACATGATAAATCAGCAACTTATTTCTAGCTGTGTAAAGAAACACTAGAATATGAAATAAGGATCACATTCTATCAATTTTACAGCAATATCCTTTGTGAAACGCTGTTTGTATGTTGACTTTAACAAAGAATAATGCACTATAGCAATAAAGTTTATTGATATTTGAAATCAACAATATTTATCGATACTAGGAACAGTATTGAATCCCATGCCTGAAGGATAATCCACATTTAGAATTTAATCGGTTTGTACACGTGATGGCATGTATTCCTCTCATATAATAAAATTACGGTGCTGTTGCCAAGCATTTGTATCACTGAATGCCACGTACCATTTTTCGTGTTGCGACAAGGGGCGAGGGATAATCGTCTAACTGGAAAATCGCATAATTGGAAAAAAGTATACCGTATAACAGTATAACAGGATGTCGTCTAACAGGAAATTCGTATAATGGAAAATCGTCTAACTGGAAATTCGTATAATAGAAAATCATCTAATGTCCCTGCCTCGCTCGCGCTGTCGTGCTCGCTATACATGTAACATCATAAACCCCAGTTATACGTTTATCCAGTTAGACGTTTTTCCATTATACGATTATCCATTATACGCCATTCCCTTTAGATGATTTTCCATTACATGATATTCCATTTAGACGATTTTCCAGATTTTTTACTTATGCAGATATTAGACAATTATCCCATTAGACGATTTTCCAGTTAGACGTTCGTCCGACGCCCCTTGCGACAATATAGCTATGCAGTGTTGATTTCAAAATATTGAATTACCGTTTATTTCATAATTTTGTTTATCGGTTCAGGAAAAATTACACTGTTACACAGTGCCCTATTTTACAATTTACAAATCCTCCAGCTCAATTTTTTTTTAGTTTCAAGTGCTTTCATAGCAATTCCAACGTCCAAAGCTTATTAATGATACCTTCTTTGGGTGGTGTATTACTCCCCGTCGCGTGATTGTCATTTTCTGAATTCTAATTATGGAATATCACCATAGTCCTTCCCCCTTCCCGTATTTTGTTAAAGCAAAGAGTGGCTCCAAAGGTGTACGGCAGAAAGTGACCAATGACAGTTATAGAATACTTACAGGTTTCGTGAATTGCGAAGTGCACAACCCCCTTTGGCCATCTATTCAAGTGATTTCTTATAGCCTTTCTTTCAGAAATTGGACTGGAGATCCTTTCTCGTTGCTCAACTGTAATGGCCATATTTCCTTCCCACAAGATCTCCCGTTTTTCGTTCTTCTCTAGATTTGAAGTTATTGGGTTCTTCTTTTCCTTGAATTTATTAAAATAACAAAAAAGGCTGTATGACTCGCCATGCCTAATTCATTATTGTTATGGTCTTTCAATTACGTGTTCTAGGTACGGAGAAACGGTATCTTGATAGCCATTTCTCCCTTCCTCAAAGTATTTAGATGTGAAAATACCTACTGTAATACGTAAAGAACGAACGGTACATGGTCGGGTAAAAAGGGGTAAAGAGGGGTAATGGGCCAAAAAACTTTTTTTCCAGGTTAGAGGGTTACTTACTGCCACCGAGGCCAAGAAAAAACTAGAATAAGCCATGCTGATGGAAGTGAGGCAATAAACGTAATTTGCATCGGGTGCTACTAGCCAAAGACTGTATTTTTTAAAGGGCTCCAAGAGCAATTTACAGGTGTTCGTCCTGGTGAGCACAACAACTCAATAATAAAGTAGCTATAAACAGGACGGAAAGCCAAATGGGGTCGAAAATTGATTAATAAATACAGATGCAAACCTATTGACGTTGCCTTTCGGCCTTAAATGTCATACTGCATGAGCGAAATTGAACCCAAAACCTTTAAAACCCAAAGCCAGAGTCGTACCGCTCGCCAATACTTACAAGTCTGTGTCATTGTGGCTGAGCTGTAGGACTCCGGCCTTTGATCTCAAAGTTCGTGGGTTCATTTCCACTCAGGCAGTCTGACATTTAAGGGCAAAAGACAACGTAAGTAACGTTGCATCTGCATTTAATAAAATTAACGTAGCACTGCAAGCAACAAAGTCACACTAAACTATATAAATATTTATGAATTACACGTTTTTTTAACTAATAGGTATTATTACGTTAAACTAGGTATTAATAATATATAGAGTATGTTAGGGTGTTTTTTTTATAGTGTACATAGGGAATTTTGTACAGAGTGTAACAAATTTATCTTTACTTTCCATAGTATATTAGGGTATTCTTTTGCAGTAAGTGTCTATTGCTGTATTTGATTCGTACAAATAAAATTAATTTAACTTTGCAATCCAGTAATAATGTCGTCAGTAGCGCTAATTGAATAAACTGTTGACAACTAGTAATACTGGGAGTTAAAGTGATGTGTAATTGCCTACCATTGAAAAAAATTACTAGTTTAAAAGGAGGACAAGGAGATGGGGTCTGTGGGTTTTTACATTTATCTTATGTGACCTTTTTGAGCAAAACGGAAAATAATAAAGCATAAAATAAATTCTAATAATAAAGCTATTATCTGGTTTCTGCCATGATGTTTGTAAAAAAAACCTTGGAAAAAGAGAAACTTGGAACTACGGACTCTTCGTTCATCTTCTTTGGAAGAAGATGGCTGGTGGGAGATGCTGAGTGACCTCGTTTATCCAAAAGAAGAAACTGGTTATAAAAAATATTCTACCAAATGTATCTTCTTCCTCTGTTACCCCGTTAATGTTTTTTACAATTTAGTTTTTAGGAACTTTTTTTACTTAGACGACCTTGACATAACACTATTGGATTTATCCCACTTTAGTATTTTCAAACTGAGAAATCTGTTTAAAAGAAAATTCCTGCCATAAATGTAAATTTGAATTTTCATTTAGGATTTTTTATATTTTAAGATTATTACAAAAAGGGTAAAGAGGAATGGAAATAGTGCTTAAAATCCTTAAAACGGAATCTTTAAAAAAAGTGAAGGCTGAAAAGCCACAACGAAATTGCTAATCTCTATTTAAAATGAAAAAAGCAATATTAAAACCAAGCTTAAGAAAATAATTTAGATATTTAAATACGTATGGACTTTAGCTGATTCTAATAACCAGGCCAACTAGAAGGTCGGGAATGCTTCGTCTTTATATTATCTAGCAGAGTCGCTTGCCTCACTCGCTCATTCCGCGTCGTTTCTCTGCACTCAAGGAGAATTCTTACTGCAACACTTATGATACAGACACACATTCTACATAAAAAAAAACTATCAAGCAAATTATAAGAGCGTAGTATGTGACATTGGTTATCCTTGGAAGAAAAAGGTCAATATTATTTATTACATCCAAGGAAGCAAGCAAAAAGTGCAATTTATCAGAAAAGCGCTGTTTCTGATGGCAAATGCTGATTTTTGTTTGCTTCGCTCACTCACTCAGCTGAAACATTTCTTCAGAAACGTGACTGAATCAATGTAACTTCCAAGAACCACACGTAACTTGTAATTTGTGTTATTTATACACTTTACATGGGTTTTCTTGTTTTACTTATTTTAAGAAGATTGTTCATTACGTCCTGCTCAGTACAGAGTTTTGAATGGGCGTCTTATCACTTCACTTTCTGATGATCCCTCACTTGGAGTAACATCTGCAGAACGTTAAGTGAAACGCCAAGGTTTGAATGTAAATCAGGCTCCAGAAAATCGTCAGAACACCAGCAAAAACAAGCAGTAATTTTAAAATAATTACTACGTACAAAAACTGCTAATTGGAAAACTAAAAGCTTGAACCCAACACATTCAATGCATATTAAAATTTTAGCTGAACATGGAAAAATCAGGTTCCAAAAAATCGTCAGCAAAACGATGAAAGATTGAGAGAGCAAAGCGAAACACACATTAAAAAAGTTTAGTTTACGTGGAAATCGCTCGCTTTGCTCTCTCAATCCATGCACCTCCTTGCTTTAGAAGCACGAATATTTGACATCATTTTAAAACCCGGTCTACGGGTCTGTTTTTTTTTCATTCATCAAGTCAGTTGATACAAAACCAAAGATATGTATGTGGTACGTTGCAAAATACCTCGTCCTTTTAGGTTATTTTTGGCGTACATCTTTTTCCAGATCATCTTAGTGCGTAACTAATATCTTCAAGACGGTGTGTTTGTCACTTTGCATGAACAGGTTATGATGTCATGAACGAACACCATGAGTGCTAAAAAAAACTTTGACTTTTTTTCAGGGGCTTTCGCGTGTTTGAGGATCACAATATCAAGTTACAGCAATGAAAATAGGCCTGGCGGTTGCGCAATTTAATTATCTTTCATTTGGTCCTACTACCATCTTTGCAGGTGCCTTGGTTCAAGAGCAGCAGAGGTACAAACAAGCACGCACATCATCGATATCATTAAAGACGTACTAGCAGAGTCGCTCGCTTTATTCGCTAATTCCGCGTTGTAACGTTACACTCGAGGAACTTTTATACTGCAACTCCTATGCTGTTGACGGAAATTCTACATCTAACACGATCAAGTAAATGATTGGAGTGCAGTACGCGTTTTTTGTAAGGAGGAATAATGAATTTATTGGAGACATGGCCCATAGCCAAACGCCCTACTTTAAAACAACTTAACTACATGTGCATATTGAACCTAGGACCTCACTATGTCAGCCATCATACCCTAGTGTTACTACACTAATCTTTGCCACGACACAGTTTCACAAATTCACTGCAAAACTACCGTTTCAGCCTTGCAGACATAAGGCTTCAGTTCATAAACAAATGATAACCATAAATCACTCCATCAGTCTGGCCGCCCGAGAGATACGTTCGCATCTTGAGGCAAATCGTACGATTTGTAGCCAGCCAGCCTTGGCTTGATGAAACCATCCTCTTTCTGGCGTGCGCCTAAACTGCCAATGAGCAAGGAGGCGAGACACACGATTTGTACCCTATCAGCCTTGGCTTGAAGAAGCCATATCCTGTCTGGCATGCATCTAAACTGGCTATGAGCCAGAAGGCGAGACACTGGATTTCTTCCCCAGTCGAACCCTTGGCTTGGGTTGAAGAACCCTTCGGCCTTCGCTTGAAGAACCCATATCCATCCCCGCTGCAAGGCCTTATCAACGCTGTAGCACGCGAGTTGCTGCATGCTTGAACTAAAATGGTTGGTAATTTTATCATGCATACTCCTTTATCCCGCTCTTGGTATAGATAATTTTTTTATTCAAATAAATTTTGCTGTGGAAGAGACGAACGCCAGGAACAACATGTAACTTTTCAATTTTGTTAGTACCAGACTTTACATGAGTTTCCTTGTTTCAGAAATTTTAAGAATTTTTACTTAAAAGTTATCTCATTCCCCTCAACGTGTGATGCTTTGAAACAGCAACCATATGTCGTCTGTAATTGTTGACTAATATAAAAAATTTCGTGCAAGATATATCGTGATTTCTGTTATCAATACATTTTGTTTAACTTAGCCAAATTTAGCATTAATCTTTTCGTAGCTCGAGGGGATTTCGTATTGCAGCACCTCTTTAAATTAGGGTAACTGTCTACGTAGTTTGTCACTATTCATCAGTGTCACACATATTTTGCATGTGTCAGGTGGATCGACAACAATTTTTGAGCAAAGCTGCGTGTGTTTGCTGATTGTTACTGAGAACAACCAGTTATTAACTGACTTGTTCCTAGTTTGTCTGTTGCCGCATAACCATTGTTGATGGACGTTCCCGAAAAGATAGAGGCTTTCACGAACAAAATTTTGTCAACAATTAGTGTTGTACGTTTGTGCAGTAGGCGACAACGAGTTTTTCCAGACAACAATGATAGGCCTCAACAATACAACTTTTAAGGCGAGGATTGCAGTTCATACACTGTTGGAAACAGTAGCCTTCAACCGGTACCCACTGTTGTAACAACTATTCGTTGTTTGTTCGGCCTTAATTGTAGGAGACTCGAGACGAAAAATGTCCGAGAGATTTATTTTCTATTTTGTGAGAGAGCACTTAGAGGAGTAAAGGAAACACATCATCTGAATGAAATTCCGTAATAAAGGCTAACCGAATCTCAGCTATGTTTAGTGTATAGAAAAAAATATCATTTCTTTTAATGAACTAAACTAAAACATTTAAGCAAACAAAAAATATTTAAAACAATGTTTTTAAAACTTGGTATTGTCCGAATAATAGTCACGTTATTTACAGTGTAGACACTATGTTTTCACGTTTTTTTTGGGAGCAGGAACCCAAACTGGAATTTAAACAGTCAGCACAACAACAAAAGTTTTTTTTCACCTTCCATGTGCATTATTTAACTTTTAATATTGTGATACAGCCAAACCAAACATATTGTTTCCTACGTTTTTGCTCATTTCATAAAGCTAAAGATATGGGTTATCATAACATTAATCAACTGTCTGGTCGGTAAAAGGTAATTAAGTGGTTCTCATGAGCACACGCATGGGTTTTTGCTTAGCACATGGACAGGGCGAAATGATTCCCAGAGCCTGTAGTGTATAACTTTGATGTCTGGCCGACTTTTCTGTTAGTTCACAAAGTTTCACAATACATTAAACTAACTTTTAAACGATTTGGTTGAAATTTCACAACAAGGGAGCTTTGATGATGAAACTCACAAGTTTAAAGACGAAATATTTCGGAAATATTCCAGTCTGTGTAGGGCGTTAGTTCTACTAGCAACTATAAGGAGCCCATGCTATAAGGTTAGTGTCCCCGAGCCCTAAAATAAATCAAGAAAGCTTGCATTGTTAGCTTCGGTGTAATAGCATCTTGGCCGGCAGAGTAATTGCGGATTTCGGATTTCAATTATGTACCTTTTACTACGTAAAAGAACAACTTATTTGAAAAATTCAGCCTATTGGTGTACAACCGAAAAAGAACGTGTCACTACTTTAAAATGATCACGTGTGTCGGTGGTCGAGGAGTAAGTTTTTGAGGATATTAGCATCCATGTTCATAATAAGCAAAGACCAAAAATATTAAAAAATAATACTATATTAATGTACTACTGGGAGGTCGTTTAACTTTAATGAGCATATCTGCCATCACGGCAAAAGCAAAACAGCATAGATGTGTTACAACAGAAAATCTTATGCGTGGAAAAATGCCTAACAACTTTCCAAAAGTAGGTGTATGAAATATTAAGTCTTCCCGAAATGAATAAAATAAATAGAGTGCCACACCGTATCGCCAAAAAAATATTTTGCCTAAATCTACAAGAAATCCAAACGCCAAAATGTTTAGTAAATAAATTGTAGTGCTAATACCAGAAGACAAAATGGTATACTTGTTTAAAGAATGCAGCAGTACTTAACAAAGTATGCACAAACTTTTGGTTTTAATAATATCTTCCATATATAATAATATATTACTCATGAATATGAACCGTGAAACCTCCAATCGTTGGAAGAAGAAAAATTATTCGAAATAGGCTCCACTAGCTCGTAGCCTTTCCAGATGAGAGATCTATTTACTCGACGTATCTATGATATGCAAAGTGTTTTACTTCTAAGAAGCCACCTTTGATATTCTAACAGTTATAATTCTTACCTGAACTGCAACCACTGAAATAATCGTGACGAGGACCAGAAGAATCTTCATGTTTAGTAAGCAGTGGAACACTAATTACTGAAGCTACAGAACCGTAGCCGTATATATAGATTAACGCAAGTGCATTCACTAATTAATAGCCAAAATACCAGATGTTCACAAATGTTATTGTCGACAGCAATAAAAACGTCTTTACTGCTAAAGACCAAATGACTTGATGACTAATGCCAATTAAAACTAATTTAAATTTCACTGAACGTTTTCATATCTTTTTCCTAGTACAATTCCAGAATTTATGTAGTTTTAGTAAACTAAAAATGCGTGAAAGGATGATTTCTGTAAAAATACAAATTAAATCATGTTTTGCCAGTTTAACTTCACGGATGGCGGAATCTCACTGAGTATTGCTTCTAAGGTGATATCAGTTTTAGGGCATTCTTTTGAATGTCGGTTATTGTCGGTTTTTTTGGTTAATACTAACAATTGTGTATATTGATGTGCAGAGATATGAGCATCCAGTTAGCAAAAGAAAAGGGGACAATGTTGACGAGGGAAAAATTCAATTTATTTTCATAGTGCAGAAATATTAAAACAATTAAAGTTGTATTCCCTTGTTCTAACCACATATTCCAAATAACACTAGAGTGTACAAAACTGAATTAACAAATAATAATTTAATTATTACTGGGGCAAACATATATCGAACTGTTTAATTACGTTAAAAATTATAAACTAGTAGTTCTGCGGATGGTAGACATCGATCGGCCTACCTCTCCCCCTATAAACCTTGCTTTTGCCCTTCAAACATATTTGAGTGAATACATCTACACAATTTTAGTTTTTATTGCTACGAAAATATTAATTACTATAAATTTTAGCATTGTTATTCTGAAATAATTTTTTCCTTTAGAGATTTAATTGTAAATAAGCCTATCCCAAGTTCGCTAACCCTGAAGTACAGGCCTGCACTTCCCTACTATGGTTCTTAAGTGCCGAATGCGCATTCCTGGCATCTTTTATGCTGTAGTGCTCGCTCTGGTGGTAAGTATGCTCCGACTCCCTCTACTGTGCTTAAAATGTACCATTTACAAAGATGAAAAGAAGAATAGCAAGATGGCAAAAAAACAAGGTTGAAAGAAGAAGAGCCATCAAGGAAGAGTCCCTCTCTGCCCCTGGCTTCTCATGCAAGTCCCGTCACATAGGTAATCAATCTACCCCTGGAGTGCAGGTTTCCACATTGCCGTCGACAAGGGTGGTTCGTCTGGGCATTCTCTTCCTGGTTCCACAGCCGATGAAGTAAAACTTTTCTTGCTTGGATCTGCTGAAGAGATCGACCGACTCGACGAAATTGGGGTCCAAATCTACAAATGAATGAACCGAAATTGAAAGGACAAATTTATAACCTGACAAAGACCAACACCACTCACCCGGCTACCCCATCTCACCATGCTCAATTGCTCATCTCCCCTACCGTTGATTGTCCTGAACTGCTCGCTTGTCACCACGCCAATGACAAACGCTGATCCTTCCCACATACCTGCGGATGGTGAAGTTGAACCTTAGTCGTCAGAGAAAAAGTCTCTTCATGAACTTTGTAGTCATTAATCTTTTGTTCGTATACACTGAATTACCACCAAAGCAGTTTGAACTGTAATTCAGAACTTGGAACCAGTCCACGATTATTTCTCGAAGATTGTACTGGAGTCTGAAGGTGACCACCAGAGCTGACCACAAGTTGCTACAACTTGAACTTGCATGACTGAAGTCAAAATATTCCATGCTCAAGTTGAGTGAAAGGTTTACAAAGGAAGCAAGAAAGCAAGTACGAAAATTGCGCATTCGTCAACTTTTTGTCCAACGTCTACTCGAAAACCATATCATGGCGAACGTGTGGACTTTTTGTCGAATTCGACAGAAAGACTTCAACATCATGCATTGGAATCGAAGGCGAAACCACATCCTTCTGTTGCTGAGGAAGACCCACTGACGAAAAGAAGAAATCAATGAGCTTTCCCGCTCTTATCCCTAATCAATCTTTACAGCCTGTTTCGTACGGATCTATGCATAAACCAAATTATTGGCAACAAGTCGCCCAAAAATTCGAAGCGAAAAATTCCCCACCACATACCCCGTGCAAGCAGCAGAGCTCTCCAAGTTTAACTGCAGCTGTTCTCGGCCGTCAAGCCCCTCTTCCCATTTTCATCATCCTCTGGGGCCTTCCTCTTCTAGACAGAGAAATGGTCTAATCAACGGCAAAGTAAAGGAAAACGAAAGTGGGATCACAAAGTCTGGAAATGACAACCACATGAAAAGTAAGTGCAGCAGGAATGGCAAAAGAGTGAAAGACAACAAAAGAATAGATGATAGGACAAACGAAAGGAAATACTAAAGAGGTAAACGAAAGAGCAAAAAACGACAGAGCAAAAAACAGAAGGTGCAAGAAAGAGGAAACGAAAGACGGAAAAAGTGACAAACAGGAAAACCAGTAAGGACAGAATGAGTGATGTAAGAGCGGAAAACGAAAAACGGAAACCGAATAGCGTAGTATTTTTTATCATTATAATGTAGTCATTCTTTCGTAGAATATTTGTTTATTTTGTTTGTGTAATAGGTACCGAAGTTGATACATTTTTCGTAACACCTTTCTTGTCTTAGTTATTAATTTAAGTACGTGTGCCTTAAAATTCCAATTTATGTCAATTTCCATACCTGAGTATCTTGCAGAATTTTCTTGCAGTTGTATACATTCTTTGCTGCAGTTTTCTTTTGTAAATATTTCATCTAAATTTAAATTTGTACATTTTCCATAATGTTTCATTATCCAGGTAATTTTGTTTTTATTCACTTTTGGTGCATTTTTGGTGAACTGTTTTTTTTTTTTATTTTGAAGAATTATTCAGTAAATTAAAGTCTTGTTGTAATTTAAGCATTATTTTTCATAGTGATAATGTATTGAGATAATTATTGCAATATCTGCAGATAATAGAATTTTTTTCTTGGTTATCTGTTATGTCTCTTGTATACTCTTGTCCAGTAAAAAAACTGGACCCCAATACAAAACCTTGTGGAACTACAAATTTTGTGTCTATGATGTTACTTGTAGTTATACTGTTGATTTTCTTATATCTAAATAACTCATTACTGTATTGTAAAATTTTCCTCTAAGTTATAATTGTTTACATATTTTGTAAATATCTTTGTCAAACGTGTATAATCCTCTCTATAAGTTGACTAGTACAACTCCAACATAATTCCCTTAATTAAAAAGTAAATTGTACCTTTTTCATTTTATGTCCATGCTGGTTATTACTTTATAGTTTTGTTTTGTTAAAAAACACGTTATTTATTTGAAAACAGTGTTCTATTGCGTCGTCTGTTGCAGAAAGTAGTTATATTGGTCTTTAAATGTTTTTGTCCGTGTTAGTCTTCTGTACAGCCGTACTGGCTGAGAAGACTATTGCAACGACTTTATCCGTCCGTCCATCGATTTTTTTCAGATAGAGAGGACATGGTATGCACCTTTAAATTCAGTGACCAAACGTTAGTTAAAAACATGAGCATTCCAAACATGACAAACACCTATCCTCCCCACATGCCTGCGGGTGGCAAAATAGTCTCGTCGCATTGTTGCATAAACGAATAGGCTTACTGTCGAACCAAATTCTCCATTATGCATGTCTGTTACTTACGAAATTAAAACTGTAGTTTAAAAAACATGCCTAAAGGCTGATTATTAGGTCTAAAATCATGTTACCACGGCAATTTCAAGTAGCTACGACGATTCGCTACTAGTTTTATCAAATAACACTGCATTATAATATCTCATCCATTGCGTCTCTTCCATTACTTTGCTCAATACCACTGATCTCTATATGTTGCTTCGTTACTTCGAACTCTCTTAACTGTGTGCCGGGAGGGGTACCGGGTTACAAATGAATAGGCTTACTGTCCCATACACA
The DNA here is from genome assembly GCA_023313725.1 of Lithobius niger. Classification (NCBI taxonomy): domain Eukaryota; kingdom Metazoa; phylum Arthropoda; class Chilopoda; order Lithobiomorpha; family Lithobiidae; genus Lithobius; species Lithobius niger. Next base: position 134,835 of record JAHWFP010072164.1, on the reverse strand, counting down.
TCTCCGTTGGCTGCTACTTATAAATAAAATCAACATGTAAAAAACTAAAATTAGTGCCATACGCTCACAATTATGCCTAAAATCTAAAATAGGTCTAAAAGCTAACTCATTTTTAACCAGCAGTTTTAATGGTTACTGCTTTCAGATTATATTTTAATAAAAGATCGCTGTTGCAGTGAGCAATAGAGGTGATTGCCTCTACATATTCGAAAGTAGTGGATGTTTACAGAAGATCAGTTGCGATTAGGTAGTCGCTGCACCCTCTTGTTTATTACATTTTTATCTACCAGCTACTTACTTTAATTCCTTTTAACATGTCTGGCCAAATGTCCTGATCTACCATTGCATTTATTATTTTACATATGGCTTTTGCTGCATTTCTTTGGATTTTTATATGGTTTTCAATTCCCGTTGCACATCTGCTCCTTAATTGGTTAATGAAGGTTAGTTAGACTTCTCAGTCGTTTCTTCTGTATAGAATAATAAAAAGCTAATTTCTATGAAGGAAAGATCATATTTAAAAAAAATATGACTCACTAAAACTAATTAATATTGAATATGCAGACGAAATAAGAAGAAATAACCTTAATTAACCAAGTAATGAACAGATGTGCAACTGGAATTGAGTAGAGCAAAAGCTATTTGTAAAATAATAAATGCAATGATAGATCAGGACATTGGCCAGAAATGTTAAAGAAAATTCAAGTAAATGACCAGTAGACAAAAAAGTCATAAACAAGCAGTAGCCACGACCACCTAATCACAACTGATCTTCTGTACACTTCCACTACTTCCGAATATGTACAGGAAAACACCTTTATCGTGCACTGCAACAACGATCTTTCATTATATAATCTAAAAGCGGTAATCATTAAAATTGCCGGTTAAAAATGTGTTAGCTTTTGGTGTATATTAAATTTTAGGCATAATTGTGAGCTTTTGGGCCTAATTTATTTTTTTACATGCCGATTTTATTTTGTATTTAAACAAACTGTTTTCTCCATTACATACTGCGACCAAAAATTTGTTCATAAACACGGCAAATTAAAAAAATTGTTGCTTTCTTATGGCTTTCTCGCCATAACAACGAAATAATAACATTTGGTGGTCGCATTTAAACACTACAGGAGAACACGGGACCGTAAAAACAAAAGGATTATTAACGCCACACATTATCTTCATTTAAAATAGTCTAAATACCATGTTAATGGAAGAATAGGCCTAATTCCGACCTAATTCTCTGGGTTAGCTTCTATTTACGAAGTTAAAACGTCAGGTAACCAAAAAATATACCACAAACTAAAATTAGGAGTTAAATAACGTTGCCACAACAACATAAATGAATAAGCGTGCTATCGAACCAAACTCTCCGTTAGCTCATACTTAGGTAATTAAAACGTCAGATAAAAATTAGGTCTAAAAGATGACAATTATGCCTAACATTTTATACTAGGTCTAAAAACTTGCACGTTTTTAAACGGCAGTTTTGATCATTGCTACTTTTACATTATATAATAGAGAGAACTGTTGCAGTGGGTGATAGAAGTGTGCGTCTCACCATTTTTTCGAAAGTGGTAGAAGTGCACAGAAGGCTTGCTGCGACTAGGTAGTTGCTGCAGACACTTGTTTTGTACATGTCATGATCCTCTGTAAAGATGTCTTTTAATTTCATTACCTGTTTGGAAAAACCTCGTTGAAATCATTTTCTGTTTTTGGAACTATGTCCCCTTTCGATGTTTTTACAATATTTTTAACTTTGATTACTAATAATATAATAATAATTAGCTAAGTGCTCGCTAAGGCTCGCTCGTTCGGTGGTATTTCTCTTCGCTCAAGAACGTTATTTTCTTTTTTCAATTCTTATAACGCTGTCAGACAATTCGACACCAAAAACGCTCAGTCAAATGATCAAACAAAGGATCTGTTTAGCTCGGGTTTTTCGTAAGGATTTAGTTTATAAACAAATGATAACATCCTGTTTATCTCATTCGCCACATTTACTAAGATTTATCTGTAAATGACGATATTAATGTTTGCCGTAACTCTACATTGGCAGGTAGGAGAGACAGCTAGGAACCTAAAAGCCAAAAAGAAAAAAAATGTTCTCCAGTGAAATTTCGTTGGGAAAATATGGGCTTTTTAGAACTTGCCCACACTGACATTTTGCCTGAAATCCGGCTCTGTGCCAGAGTCTAACACCAAGAACCACAACCATACGTTGCTCATAAATTACACTTTACGTAGGTTTTCTTGTTTCACCTACTTTAAGAACTTTCTCTACTTTAATCAAACCCCAGAGGCACCACCAACGCTGTAGCTCACCGATGGAAAAATGTAGCCATAGTAGCCACTAAAGCACACACATTGAAAGGCAGACAATGAATTAGTTAGACTAAGTCAAGAATTTGTTAACATAGTTGACCAACCAATTGGTGCGCTTGGAATTTAATTTAACCCATCACTTGACACTAACTTGTATCACAGCTTCTTGTATTTTACAACAAATAGTTCCACTTAATGTTTTAACGTAAACACTACTGGTCGAATTTTGCAGCAAGAATCGACCAGTAGTGTTTACGTTAAGCCATTAGCTATTATAATCTTGTTGTTTTAAAAATTACAAATGCAAACCAAAATATTATGGAGACCTTTTTCTGTTGCCAATATATTTTCTTTACGTAATTTAGTATAAAGCATTAAAACTTTTTTCTCGTGTTTGCTTAATTTATTTTAATGTAACTGCTAAACGGGTTTTCTGTGGTATTGGATTTTAAATATCCCTTAAGCAACTCCAGCATTGCTTAGTGATCGTTGCTTTTACCATAGTATAACCTCTCTGTAATGTGTGGTGCAGTGGCAACCCGGACCACTGCACTGCGACTGAGGTTGGCGCTAATGACCAAGCTGTCGACGTGCCATTAAGCCTCATCCCCCCCCCCCATAGTATAACGATGGCTTTTGAAAGCTTAAGTCTTCTTGCTACGAGTTCCTGGTTCTATACTCTTCTTTCTAGGAACCGTTATCTACGATTTTTAATTTTTGATCACTCTTCTTGCCACGGAAGATTCCACAACACTAGTGGGAAGTCTTAGCAATGAAAGGACGTCTTAGCAAATAGTAAAAAGAAAGTCTTAGCAATGAGCAAAGCTTTTCAAATGAGTTTTATTCATTGCTAAAACTTTCTATTCTGGGCACTTTTGTTGGATAACCAGCAGTGAAAAACATAGAAAGAAATGTCATCCTCGTGTGGTTGTAAAATATATCCTTTAGACTTGAGCTTCTTTTTCCACTTTCTACTAGCAAGGGTGGCCAATCACGAGACATATTTGTAATCCCGGGAATTTGGGAATCTTTTCTCTCAATCTCGGGATGCAGTGATTAATCCCGAAAGTTCGGGATTTATTCTTATAATTTTTAGTGGCTAAAGGAACTACATGAAAGGAAGTTTACGTTCGATAACGTCATTATTTAAAATACTCACAAGATGAAAACTAAAGTGAGCACAGAGATTAAGTAGCATGTTCTTCGTTTACTAGAAATTACCTGCTATTTTTTCCCACTTACGGTCCGGCACTTACTTGTTGATTGTCGCCATCTTGATGGTGTTCGTCGTCGGTTCCATCTTCCACATGACATTGCGCGTCAGTTGGGCGATAAGTCTGTCCTCCTGTCCGGTGTTTTTCAATTTTTGCAGGAGGTACAGATGTATGACAAGATTTAGATTAGGGGTTTGGATAACATCTCTGTAATGTGTGGTGCAGTGGCAACCCGGACCACTGCACTGTGACTGAGGTTGGCGCTAATGACCAAGTTGTCGACGCGCCATTAAGCCTCAATCCCCCCCCCCTGCTATTTTTTCAAAGTTTAAATCAATAGGAGTATTTTTAAGTTGTTATTTTTTAAATCTTGTTGTGATATATTTTGTACTCTGTAGACTATACTGCATTTATGGCAACCCGGTGACTATACATCCACAAGCAAATGAAAAAAAAAACTGGCCACATTGGAAAATTTACGCATGTTGGAAGTAGGCCTAAACACCAAACAGTGATGGTTAATCATCTCCTTCTGTGTTCCCGCACGGTTAATTCCTGCGTGTTACTCACGGTCATAGTATCACTTGTGTGTAGCATAGGACAATGATTTTATAATTCGTTTCGTAACATTAAACAATTAACAAGGACCGCAGACTGTAGTGGTCCTTATGTAAGCCTCAGCATGAACTCCCATGTTAAACTTCAAACTTTGAACTCATATAGTTTCGCCCATAATTGATATAGACCAACGAAATTCGCGATTTGGGGTCGTGCCATAACTATTTCACTGCGTTACAAATTTTTATGACAAACATCAAACCGTTTGGCATCCTCAGCATGGTCATTTCTTGTTTTTGTTGTTCTTGCTGTTGTTGGGACTCTTTGCCTTGGCGATCGAACCACAGTACCGATTTTCAAGTTCTATAGCCTAATGCGTAGGAATGGACAAGGCCTGGGACCGTTCGCAGGCTATGTTAATGTAACTACAATATTCTTCATAAGGAAAGCCAAATTGCTAGAACTTTTGCTCTCATTTAGAGATCGAACCAATGATCCGATTTTCAATTTGTATAGCTTAAAATGTAGGTATTAACAGCGACCATGGCCTTTTGAACACGATTTCGATGTGACTGCAGTATTCTCGTCGGCAGAGCAATTATCATTGTAGAGCACTGGGCAGAAATCATTAACGTTGTTGTTGGGTCTCTTTGCCCTCACCTGGAGGTCGAGCCAATGAACCGATTTCAAGTTCTATATCTTAAAACGTAAGTATGGACAAGGCTTAGGGCCTTTAGCAGGCTACTTTAATGTACAATATTCTTGACACTTAAAGCCAAAAGGCCTGAACTTTTGCTCTGACCTAGAGATAAAACCAATGAACCGATTTTCAATTTGTATAGCTTAAATTGTAGGTATTAACACCGACCAGGACCTTTTGAAAAAGATTTAGATGTGATTGCAGCATTCTCGACGGCAAAGTAATTATTATTGTAGAGCATTGGGCAAAAATAATTAATTGGAGTAACACATTTTTGCATATCGAGCTAAAAACGTGAAATTTGGTACACAAGTCTTTCTTAACAGTAAAAATCGAACCAGCCATGGACCCACATGAAATACCTACAAGGAACCTCAGTGCCCCTACTCTCCCCAGCACCCACCCTGCGCCACCTCCAGGGGATTGGGCAACAAATTCTTACAGATCAAGCTAAAACTATTTGGTGCACAAGTCATTCTTAGCAGCATAAATCGAATCAACTGGGAACCCTCATGAAATACTCCCAAAGAGGGCCCTGTGCCCCCTCACTGAGGTTTGATGCATAAATATTTGTAAATCGAGCTAAACTTTGAAATTTGGTACACAAGCCATTCTTAGCAGTAGAAGTCGAACAAGCAATGGAACCCCATGAAAGACCCCCAAATGGCCCAGCACCCTCCTTCCTTTTATTATATATTGAAAGAAAAGCCTCATTGAAGGGGTAGCACATTTAGAAGTAACGTGTATTAAAAAAAGATGTCCATCAATAAGTTTGGGCAAGCATTGAAACGGACGAGAGGGGAAGTGGGTGAATTGATGGGGATCGATCCGAGAGAACAACTTGGACCATAGTACGTGTTGATACCTGAAAACAACTATGATATGCAAAGCAAGCATTTAACTAAAGTAGGGTTGCTATCGAACACAAAAATATAGTAAATTACTCCCAGATTGGTACTCTGGAAATGGACGTTCAAAACCTTAAAAATCGAATTGCCTCTTTCCATTACTCTTCTCGCTGCTGAGTTGACCTCTTCCGTTTCTAGCTTAGAAAACATGCTTTATACGTAGATGGGTCTGATGGAAAGTTTTACGCCAAAAAAAAAAGCAAATTAAGGACATAGCTTTCCCCTGACATACTGCTGATTCAGCAACAAAAGTGTACGTAGACAGGATTTGCTTATTACAGCATGAACAAAAAATTATCTTTCTATGCAGCACACAAACCGAATATAAATCTAAGTTAGCGTTCTCTAGGGAGTGATGCTGCTACTAAGATATTTGTCGATAGCAATTGCCAGTTACAAGATAACCAGAAAGAATACTTCAGTAACATGAACAAACCGATTAGAAATCTAAGTGAGCCTACTTTACCGAGTGACGCGGGTAAAAATAAATTTTTGCATGAATACTATTTCATGGTAATCAGTTTCATAAAAACCCTTTGGAAATAGCAGGCGATTGGTTCATTAATTTTTGTCCTATTTCAAGCTTCCTATGTGCAAGTTATGGTTTAATTCAAAAATCAATTTTCTACTGCAGCTATCCGAGCGTAGCACTTGTTGAATAAAGAAAGAATTAAGATTTAAGAAAGAATTAAGAATTAAAAAAGAAAGAATTAAGAAAGAGTCTTTTCTTTTTTCCAAACAGAAGCGTATTGTACTTTTTTTATATTTTTATATCTTGAATGAAGTCGCACCGTGAGCGAACCCCATTAAAAACCAACGGTTCGTTGGTCTGAGAAGTAAGCCACCGTCTTACATTGATGACTAAGTTGGCAGTAACTTGGAGGTAAATTAAAGTAGCACTAGACTAAGATTTTGAAAACGGGAGGTGAATTTGCATAAAAGGAATATAAAGTGAGTTGGGTGTCGCTGTCTTGGAATGAATTACTTACATTATCAAAGTGCACAGAAATCATATTGATGCTCAGCTCATAATGTCGATGGTATTTTGACTTTATCGACTTCTCATGTAGCCCACCTCAAATCCCAAAACTTGAGCCAAGCACTCACCCAAAAAGGATCTTCCGTAATCTGGATCAGAAATTCTCAAGTTGGTTCTTAAAGTGTTTAGATTTGGAAGAATTGAAATGGCTTGTTGTTTTGGCTGTTTCCGTGTAACGAAGATTTGAGAAATTTATTCAAACCCTAGATCTCGATCTCGTAATCCCTGGGAGTAATTAACGCTTTGTGCCAGAAAGCACCAGCATCTGTGTTGTTCTTAAATTGTTTTTTTAGGTAATGTTGTGTATACTGTTATACGAGGCTAAATTAAACAGAGCCAATTCATATTTTTTTCAGATTCTAAAAGAAAAGGCATGTCTAAATTAACGCTTAAGTCAGAATCTTTGCAGTTGAAAATAATTTAACAGAAATCCACAATGTTGTCTTTTTCTACCACTTTTTGTCTCTAAATGTAAAATTAATGCCTTGAAATCTTGAATCAAGGTAATTTCACATGGAATTGAAATTGACCTTTCGAGATTGATTATTTTACATGGAGTCGGCCTTTAAATTATCAGCCAAGGTCATTTTCTTGGACTTGACCTTGATATTAGGAATAAAGGTCATTTTTCAGAAACAATGACGTTGTAAACTCCAGGGTACAAAACAGGCATGAGAAAGCACTACTATACCCTTCTTACAACCCCACAACTTACGCCAATAACCTTGCCTGTTCATGTTAAGCAGACATTTATAATTTATGGAAAATAATTGTTACGTTTAATTGTTTTAAATAATTCAAAAATATTAATTTCTTAAAAATAAAAAATGTGATGTCTCCTGTTTTTAAAACTAAAGCACAATAATACTCAATAATTTGCGCTCTAATTTTTTACCCTTATTTAAACATAGTACGATCCCCCAAATAAAGTCCCCTACCATAATTATGTAATCTTGAAAAAAATAAGCTCACCACAAACTGATAGCTTCTTCACTAACCAACCAATGACGTCATGAATGAACTCATAATCCTTTTCCTATACCGAGTTCACCACCTGGGAAGCTGGTCAACGAAATCTGTACAGCTGTTGTGTGCGTTAAGTCGTTTCCGCAAAGCTGTACAGCTATTGTCTGGCTCAGGTGGTATTCAGGAAATGCATCAAACCGACTAATGAGCCATAAGTATTCAATTAGGCCTACTGCAAATTAATGAAGGCTACGTACGACTTCTGCCCAATACGAATTGCTCAAGTTGTTATTTTTTAACCTAAGTTTGATGTGGTGGAACGATATAGTTTGTTCCCTCAGAATGCAATACAATAATGTGAAAAATTGCTTATTTTGATACCTACTTTTTGCAGGCATGAAACATGACCAAATAACTAAGTTTTTTATTATGTAGTCAAAAATTGGTTCGTTTGTGCATTTTTGTGTTTGTTTAAACTGCAAAAAAGGCTAAAAAATGTGAAAGCCACACAGCATTTGCACTCTCCGCTAAGTTGATTTTGCTACATTTGCTAAATTTGCTAAATTTTGCTAAATTTGTTAGTTTCACACATCGTTGCACTCGAGCATTCTCACATTATTAAATCTCATAATACATTTGCACAAACCCCCAATTTTAGGACCCCATCTGTTGCTAATTCATCATTTTTATGGTCTGAGAGAATTTGAAAGTTCTCACAATGTGAAAAGGGATTGCCTGACCCCATAACCTGAAGTGAACTTGCAGTTGCGAATTCGCCCTATGGGTCTTAATCTCTTTTCTTGTCTCTGCCATATCACGAATTCGCCCTAGGAAGTAGCATAAGGCATATTTCTGTAGCATTAGGACACATTTAGGGAGCATTCGGACACTGAACTAGCATAACCCAGCTAAAAAGAAATCTTGCAGAAAAACTGCAGATAAAATCTGCAGAAAAACTTCAGAAATAATCTGCAGTTATTTGGTCATTTTCTGGAGATTCAAAACTTCAATTTTTCTGCAGATTTGAAACTGCAGTTTTTCTGCAGAAGAAGAACTGGAACAAAAAAACCGTTTCAGTAACCTTAGTAGCTTATTCATTTTAGCTGCCACATTAGTATCATTGAAATTTGGACACATTATTTAATATTGTAACCATACCAAATGTCCAATCTATACAGTATACATAATAGCACATACCATTATTTATACTCTTAGGCTACTTGAAAGTTGTAATTCAGCCCTATGTACCTTGCTAATCACTAAGCATAGTCAGTATGGGCCCAGGTTTTGTATTTTGTGTATATCTGCTAAAGTAGTGCATCTGTTGACGTGCCTTAAACAGTCAATAATTGGCATAGTTCTACACACTAAGAACCCTTTTTGTCACATCCAAACACGTTCTCAATTTAATAATTGACACAACTAAATATTTTTGCAATATCTGCAGAAAATCTACAGATTTTATCTTCAGCTTACCTAGAGTAAATATACTGAAGAATTTCTGCACATTTTATCGTTAAGTTTACATCCAAAAACACTGTTACGCTATTCCGGTAGTTGTAAATTCGAGATTTTTTTTTCAGGGCGTGTTGAATGCTAAAAACGTCTTTAGAAAGTACAAAAATAAAGTACAAATAAACAAGTACCTGTAGATAAAAGTTATCCCGTTAAGAATGACAGTCAGGCTGAACTGACTTGGGTTATACCCAAGACTAGCAAAAACAACCATAAAAAATCTTATGACTGGCTCGTAGAAATAAATCGTCTTATTCCCTTAAAATAGAGGAATGAAGTTTGCGTCATTTTTTTCAGAAGAAAACGGTTTTTTCATTCAATTTTTAATCCTAATAGCTGTTGTAAAATAAAAATTAAAAAAAAAACGTAAATTTGTGTTATTGTGGTTTGTGTTTTTTTTTTTACAATTTCAAAACAATTTCAATTTGCTAACTTTAAAAAATAAAGTAAGTTTGAGCATAACGTGTGCTGTCACCATTTCTACTTAAAATATTAATTTCCGGCTTGTACCAAACAAATCACGATCAACAATAATTATCATAAAAAGTGATAATAATGATTTCCTACCTTCAAAGGACCATCAATTGTTGCGACTGTTTAACCTTGAGTACCCATCACGTTCTCATAATTTGTTTATGGTTTGGCAGCCTGGCTGATATTGGGACTATAGGACAAGCGCGGCCGAGGCTTGCCGGAAAATTTATTTCTTTGTGTTGTTTACTGTCAGCCACAAGGTATTGTAATCCTAAAATATTGCTTCGGCACCACTTCAAAAAAGTTTAGATAAGAAGCTTTTTAAAAATATTTCGGAAAGTTGTACTGAACGATCGTTACTCCATTACGTATTTAGAGCTGTGCAGTTTAGTCTATTTTTCCGATAATCAAATTCTTAATAACTACCTAAAATTTAATTGTGCTGAACTACGAATTTCTTCATCTTTATCCATGAAAATCCAAATCATCCAAAAAATAATAACCTAATCATTGTATGGAAATTTCCACGTTTAAAACTTTTCAACTCGTCATCGTGGATGCATTTTCGGGTGCTTCCGTTCTGGAGGGAATGGGCGCTTTTCACTCACACCAATCCTTAAAGGGTTAATAAACGGGATAATTTTTAAAATCTATTATATTTTTTAAAATTATGGAGTGTTCTTGTGGACAACAAACTGCTGAATATCTGGCGATTTCATCTTTAGCTTGCTGAAAGTGAACAACGTCTACAGAAATTCTCCATATTTTACCATCATCTAGTTCTAAGTGAATAACAAACTGCAGAAAATCTGCAGCTTTCACCTTCAACTACCTGAAAGTGAACAACAGACTATCGGATATTCTGCAGAATATATCGACACGTTGCTGAATCGGCAGAAATTCTATAGAATTTTACAGTTTTTCTGCAGTTACTTTACAGGAAGTGACGTCATACAAAATGGCAGTTCCCACATGGTGGCAATCATCTTGGAATATATGTGCTCACATGGGAAGGCCTTCTTGGAAAATGGTTGTACTTACGGTTTCCAAGGGGGGATTGAGGCTTAATGGCGCGTCGACAACTTGGTCATTAGCGCCAACCTCAGTCACAGTGCAGTGGTCCGGGTTGCCACTGCACCACACATTACAGAGATGTTATTCAAACCCCTAATCTAAATCTTGTCATACATCTGTACCTCCTGCAAAAATTGAAAAACACCGGACAGGAGGACAGACTTATCGCCCAACTGACGCGCAATGTCATGCGGAAGACGGAAACGACGGCGAACACCATCAAGATGGTGACAATCAACAAGTAAGTGTCGGACCGTGATGTGCTAATGACCACGTAGTCGACGCCACATTAAGCCTCAATTCCCCCACCCCCCCGGACCGTAAGTGGCCGTCGACACCAATAACATTCAGTAGGGTCAACCACCCGCAAAACGAAACAGAGAGTAAGTCGGGTGTGACCAATGCGCAAACGGGCCAACACATCCTCCTCACGACGACTGCGGCGACACGCCGAGCGCCACTCCTCGACAGTGCCTTTAATGGCCCGTAGTTTATTACCATCCTGTCTGTCCCACAAGGTTTGCCAAAAAGCGTGTAACCTCAGACGCAGAGTTGGAAAGGCGTCTGAGGGAACAAGGCTGAGATCTCTACCAAGAGGGCCAGAAAGGGCCCCTTTCGCAGCAGAATCAGCTTGCTCATTCCCTGCTATCCCAACATGGCCCGGGATCCAGCAGAAAAGCACGGTTTTCCGCTGGCCAGGCAAGCGGGAAAGCAAAGCTTGAACACCTTGTGTCAAGGGGTTGCGAGGATTGTAATTCGCCAAGGACTCCAGGGCACTCATGGAATCACTAAAGATAATGAAATGCGTGCCCTGAAGGTCAAGGATCCATTCCACCGCCAAACCAAGAGCCAAAAGCTCAGCAGAAAACACAGAATAGCCTGATGGAAGGCGATGTGCAACCGTTACTCCCTTACACACACAAACACAGGCCACACCAACGTCTTACTTCAACCCATCAGTAAACAGGCACTGATAACCGGCGTACTGAGAACACAGCCGCCGGAACTCCTGTAAGTACCGCGCAGGTAGAATGGAACCCTTCGGGAGGGACGCCAGAGCGAAAATGAAACAGCCACTTGGGACAAGCCAAGGGGCAACTGGCATCCCCCAAGCCCCAAGACGCAGGGTATTTCAAAGGCTAACTCCTGACAGGACTGCTGGAGCATATCGCGGAAATCACCCTTACCCACCCTGCGTTTACCGACTCTCAAGTCTGGCCCAAAAACCACGGACCAAGCAGGACTGGATTGCACAGCACGCAAACGCACAGCAAACTGAATGGCAAGTTGTCGCCGACGAATGGTCAAAGGTGGCTCCGAGGCCTCAGCATAGAGGCTGACCACTGGAGAAGTTCAAAATGCCCCAGTCGCCACACGCAGGCCACTGTGATGCACAGTGTCCAACATCTGGAGAGTCAAGTCACTAGCTGAACCATACACCATGCACGCATAATCAAGTTTGCTGCGGACAAGGGCTCGGTAGAGGCGCAACATGGCAGTGCGATCGGCACCCCATGAAGTGCCCGACAGGACCCGCAAGATGTTAAGCGCCCGCAAAGCTTTGTCTTTAAGTTGACGCAAGTGTGGAAGCCAAGATAACCTGGAATCAAACACCAGACCCAGGAAACGTGCCTGTAGCACAACAGGAATTTGTGCCTGTTCCAAGTATAGGCAAGAATCTGGGTGCAGTTTTCGTTGGCGGCAAAAGTGGACGCACACAGTCTTGTCCGGAGAAAACCGGAAACCATTACTGACCGCCCAGGTCTGGACTTTGTTAATCGCCAGCTGTAGCTGCCGCTCGCAGGTCTGCATGCGAGCTGCCCGAAAGCGCAGGCCAAAGTCATCGACAAACAATGACTGGGTAACAGTAGCTTGCTGAGCAATGGGGTTGATCCCTATAGCAAACAAGATGACACTAAGAACACCTCCTTGAGGCACACCATTCTCCAAGACAAACGGGCGGGAAAGAGTCGCTCCGACACGAACGCGAAAAGAATGGCCTGAGAGGTAAGCGGAAAGCAACAGTGGCATATGTCCCCTCAAGCCATAGTTATAGAGATTGTGGAGAATCACATAACGCCACGTCGTATCATACGCCTTCTCCAAGTCAAAGAAAACCTGATCCAGATGTTGACGCAGGCGAAAAGCCTCCCTCATATCCGACTCAAGGGCAACCAGATGATCAATGGTTGACCGAAACCGTCAAAAGCCGCACTGGAACGCAGATAAGAATCCCCGTGATTCCAGCACCCAGACCAACCTCTCACCGACCATCCGTTCCATAAGTTTACAGACACAGCTAGTCAGAGCGATTGGGAGATAACTGGAAGGAGCAGTAGGGTTTTTGCCCGGTTTCACAATCAGGATGACCACTGCTGTCCTCCATTGCTGCCGGAACAGAGCCTTCTGCCCACACACGGTTGAACATCTCCAGCAAGAACTGCTGGGAGGCAAGAGGCAGATGTTTCAACAGCTGATAGTGAACATCATCAGGCCCTGGGGCGGAGTCATGCGACTTGGACAAAGCTGAAACAAATTCCTGCCTGGTGAACGGTAAATTGTACTCCTCTAGCCCGTCGGAGCGAAAGTCTAGAGGGTGAGCCTCTTCTCTACGCTTTATTCTGAGGAAACCAGGATCATAATGGTTATCACTCGAGACCTGCGCAAACGCAGACGCAAGACAGTCGGTGATATCCGGCACAGAAGAGATCACGGTATTCGCCACCTTCAGCTGTGAAACTGGGGAAGACACGGCCTTCCCAGAGATCTGGCGCACCTTCCGCCACACCTGCTGAGAAGGCGTGGAGCGCGTGATCAACGAAACATAAGCTGCCCACGAAGCACGTCTAGCCTCACGGATGACATACCTGGCACGGGCACGACAGCGCTTAAAGGCTACAAAGTTGTCAGTAGTTGGGCTGACTGTAAATGCACGCAACGCTCGTTGGCGGGCCTCAACGAAATGAGTGGTAAGTTCATCCACATCAACAAAGTCCTCAACCGCACGCTGAAATACAGCAGCCTCAGCAAAAGCCGACCATTCAGCCCGTTTAAGCGCCCATCGGGCTGGCCTGGAAGCCACAGAACCGCCTTGTGTTGTGGACAACACAATGGGGAGGTGATCGCTTCCATGCAGATCAGCAGTGACACCCCAAGCGAAGTGAACTGGGATAGCCAGCGAGCAAAAGGCTAAGTCCACCGCCAAAAGGCTAAGTCCAAGGGTGCCACCAACTTGGAAAATGACTGCATAGCCCCAGCCACCAGAAGTGATGTTACGGTGATGTCTGTGGGGATGTGTCTGTGTCTCTGCCCCTACTTTTGTTTATTAATTTACACGTCTATATCATTTATACGAATCAGGGAGGTTGTCGTGCCTCATCGTTGCTGTTTAAATCATGGCTAAGTTACCACCAATTCTAGTATATCTAGTACTTTCAATACTTGCAATCAACCATTGTTCTACTGATCTATGTACTGCTTTGTAGCTATGCTTGGAATTGTTTTACTTTTTTATAACGAAGTAATAACCTCTCTGTAGCCTCCCTACTTACCGTCTCTTACTTTTAGTATTCTTCCTCTCTAAACTCTCCTTTAGAGGTGACGTTGGTTGTTTGCCTGCTTTTATAAAATGGCGTAAACCTAACCACTTTACCTATGCAGGCCTAACTATGGAATTCATTATCTTCGTGCAGAAGATTAGCCAGGAATCTCGAGGTAAATATGCCTACGTTTACAACCAGGTAATAACTTGACTGTTGTTAATCTTGAAGCCCTGGTAATTTTAGATATTCCTCCGTATTTTATCACGACACCCTAGTCTAGTTTAGGGTGAAGCAACAACTGGTTATTTATTTCCAACCCTACCGACCCCTAAGGAGGATTAAAGCATAGTTTCGGACTATTTCGTCACCTCTGTTTTTCCCTACATAAACCATTAACTGCCACAACATTCTGCTCCTGCTCTTAACCCAGACCTCGCCCAAATATTAGTGTATGACCGGAGTTCGTGGGGTAGAAAAGCACTACCACCAATGAGATACAGCCATGGAACTCATGCTCTTTCTCACAGGCGATTCAACATCGGTAAGAAGCGCGGCCCACAGCGCCTACGTTATGCTCATAATATCGACCATTTTTTGACTTTCTTGACGTCTCATGTAGATGCTAAATTCAAACCCCAAGACTCGAGTCAAACTTTTGCCACCTGATAAAGATATGCCATAGTTCGGAACGGTATTTATCAATTCAGTCCTTAAAGTATTTAGAATCAGTAGGCTAGAAATGGCATCCTTGTTGTCACCATTTGTACGTATTGATGACTTTAAAAATGCATTCAAAATCTTTGATGTCGTAAACCCCGGTATTGACTAGGACTTTGTGCTATGACGCATCAGCATCTGCAGCAAATGAATTTCATTATTATTTGAGTAATGTTGTGTACGCTGTTGTACATGTCTAAATTAGGCTGAGCCAATTCGTAATTTGTTTTTTAACACTGTAAATGAATGCGTGTGTTTAGATTAATTCTCAAGGCAATGTCTTTGCAGGTGAGAATAATTGAACAGGAATCCATGACATTTTTTATTATAAAGCAATATACTAGGAGATGAAATTAAATTTATAATACGAAATGATTGACCAATTCCCCATGGCCATGATGTCAAACCTTCTAAAGCATTATAAGGGGTGAAGCAGTTTCGTTATTCTGACATTGTCTATGCTCATAAACCATATGCACCCCTGACACTCCCTAATGTTGCTAATTCGTCATTTTCAGGAGTGTGGCTATCAATTCGTCATTCACACAATGTGAAAGCTTTTAAAGCACTTGAACCTCTGAGACCACTCTAATTCGTCATTTGCAGTAGTACAGTTAACAATACGTTATTTTCACAGTGTGAAAGCTCATCCAGTATTTGTACCCCGAGATCCGTCCTATTTTGCTAATTCGTCATTTTTAGCAGTGAAGCTGACAATTGAAGCTCAAGCAGTGAAGCAGTGAAGCAGTGAAGCTGAGCTAATGTTAAAGCTAAAATAGCATTAGCACCCCTGTGAACCCTCTAACGCAGCTAACTTGTTATTTACAGGAATTCAGCTAAGAATTAGTCATTCTCATCATTGACTTCTATGACCAGGTTTTGAAAGCTGCCTAAAACTCTGTATTTTACCCCAATAGTTTAAGAAGGGTAATCTTTTCTTTCCTTGGAAATGCAGAGATTGTAATGCAACCTATAAAAGCGTGAAATCCTGGCACAGTTGACGTTATATTGCCCAAAAAAGTTGGAACTGCTGAAATGCCGATCATCCATTGTTTGTAGCTTCTTTCCAAATTCATCCAGAAAGCATTTGCAAATTTGGAAGAATGATAAAGCAGAACAGCAGCAATGTCTGTGTCCCAAGCTCTAAAAGCTATATAACCAGCTTTTACACCTGCATCATATGTGAGACCAATGTATGAAAACTTGTGTCAACTACTTCATTATTGCAAGTTAGTTCAGCAACGATCACTCGGTGAATGTCGCCATGTTCAGATATAAACTCATAGCACATGGACCCAGCAGTAATGTATACATCGGTATTCAAAGTATGCAGCAAGAATATCTCATTAACGATCAAGACATCGATGAAGCATGGAGGAAATTCCTGTCCCGTTTTTGAATCCAAGGCTTTCAAAAGTTTTGATTTTTCACTTTTAGTTATCGTTTCATTGGGGGTTGCGAAACGAGTGTGGTGCTGAGCTGATGTTAGCAGAAATGGTAATGCATTTTCTGAATCAAGTAGTTCCTTAACAGCTCCTATAAGTAATATCCCCAGCAATTCTATCATTTTCAGAGCTGCTACTTTTGGTTTTCGGGTTCGTCAGTTATGTTGATTTGAATGCGAAAAAGAATAATATGTTCCTAGTAATTTAACTTTCAAAACGGTTTCCATCCTGCAAGCATTCTTCTGTAAACTTTGTGTACATTTCACCACACCTTTCTTCAACACGTAAGATGCTTTCCTGTATGGCAGACGTTGTTGACTCACCGGTGTGAATGCCAAACAGTTTATTGCTGCAAGCGAGTACTGATTCGTTACAGGGGTTGCAAGTTTCTTTAACGGCACAAAGAAGCTTATCCAGTTCTGCATTGAGTCTTTTTATGTTCTAAGATCATTTGTCACGTCTACCATCAGACCAGCTTGCAACACTAGTCTGGACATGAGTAGAGCTCTTGCAGATTTTGTGACTCACCACTGGTACCAAGTAGAATAATTATTCGTTGCTCTCGATAGTTCAGTTAAACAAAGAGGCAGCATCATCATTAACTGTTTGCTCCAAAGTTAACTCGATAGTATTCCTTGAAAAAGGTTTGTCCGTTCGTCATACACCTCGACCATCCATGTTTAAAATTTCTCTAATTTCTTGAAAGTTGTCCAGGTTTTGTATGTCTTTTGGGAATTTTGTCAAGTATTTCGTATAGTTTGGATGATTCATGGCAAAAAACTAATATATTATTGTTGGTAAATTTGTGAAGACATCAACATCATTCATATGTGCATAGCTTTCCATGACCTAAATGTTTACAATTAAATTAGTGTAACTCATCCAAAACCGAGCAGTACAGCCACGATCTGCATTTCTGGTTTTCATGTTGAAAGCTTCATATGATTTGAAGGCATTAACAAATGATATATCGTGAAAGTTGTTTACTTTAGAACGAATGATTCGTAAGTGTCATTCTCTTTTCTACACATATTAAGGAAATATTTCATGAAATAAATTTTCGGCAATTCCTAATCGATTTGTTGTCTTGAAATTTGCATTCTTAAGAACCGTGTATTTTTATAACCGAAGCGAATTGTTTGGCAGAAAACTATTACCGATATTTAAATTTAGATGAAATTGTGACTTTTTAGAATATTACTATACCTTTGACTTTAAGCTGTTCTTGAACCTCTTTTTGACTACTTTTTTCGTGATTTAGTGTCAATCCTTTTTCTACACATATTAAAGAATCTTCTGGTGAAAGAAGTTTTTGGGTACTCAAATTTTTATAAGCTGGTGACTTTTATTCAATATTAATAGATGCTTAATCGTTTTATTGGCTTGAAAGTTGCATTCATAAGCACCATGTAGTTTTTATACACTACAACGAGTTGTTTGGGAGAATATTTTTGTCGACATTTCATTGAAACAAAACTTCATTTATTATTGCTTGCTTTGCTTTACTGGTGTGTGAAAAGCTTCATTTGAGAAAAAAATTAAAACTTTAAACTTAACGTAAACTCAGACCAAGTGTTTGACGTCAACTATTCGAAAATGACTTTAATCTTGAATCCAGTATTATCGCCAGAGTCTGCCTTGAAGAGAAGATCCATTTTGTTTCCAACAGATGTAATATTCATCTTCCTTAATTGGTTTCCACAATATCTGCAATGTCCAAAAAATAGGTCACAGTAAACCGTTAGTTATTACTACTACACTGTTAATATAACGTAAAGAATCAACATTAAGAATTAGTTTAAAGTGGGTAATAAAAAGCACAATTTCATAAGTAAGGAACATCTCCATTTTTGAACTATGCAATGCAGACTTCTATAACACCATTCCAATATTTGTAACAGTAATAAGCAGAGCTGCTAAAAGGCCATCATTATTAGTCTGAGAACTTAACAAGCCCTTCAATTTTTTTTCAAAAACGGCCTTCTTTGCTAATCTTTGCGACGTTTTATGTTTATTTTGATTTGACTTCAAGCTTAGACAGCAATGATCATTATCAATGGTGACACATTCTGAATTTGTCCCAGAATAACCTGCATTTGTGGTAGGAGCACACAGTCTGACTTATCGCTTCAAGTAAACATTATTACTTTACATGCCAGTATGTAGCCCCAAATTAAGTAAATAAATTAAAATATTCTGGTAGTAAACTTTCGCGTAATCTACAGCCAAAACATTGATTACATGAAAATTAACCATCAACTCGTCATGCATTTGGGAAGTCGAGATAACCAACTTCAGTTACACGAGACTTTCGAATAAATTTATGGCAAAACGTGCACAGTATAGGGTTTAGAGAAGACGAGGTAAAAATACTATGAAAAATTCTATGACAAGCTCTCTACTCTCAGTACTTCCCTCATATAAGGCAAAAACTACTGAAAGTTGAAAATAAATACAAAATATGTCAGGTAAACAGGCAGTTTAGCATAATTTTGAATGAAACATACCATAATGATTGACTCTTCTTAGCCAAACAGCATTTCATCAAAATTACCATAACCTTTTCATGAATTAAAATTAGTAAAAAAAAATCTGCAAAGAGAGTCAACCACGGCATCTTGACTGTAATAATTCCTACCCTTATGAATTCGAATTTTAGAAACATCAAGATACGTGTCTGAAGAGCCTGAGTTGTGGTCCATGCTATCCCTACTCTAATGAAGACATAATACACTCTCCAAATTAATTGTTCTAAAAGGGCTAATTGCAAAGAGGCAAATGACTTACTGGATACCATCATAACCACCATCACGTCTCACTTCCAAATAATCCCAACGACAGGTATTACTTGTCGCACCACGGTTTTTGAGATCAAACTTTGGGAAATAAGCTTTCACTGTCATGTTGGGTGGAGCCTGCAAAAATAAATACTTTGAATTTTCATGTATCGTAAAGTTTGCATATAGCACTTTTAATAACTATTGAAGTTCGCTAGAACATTAAAAAAACATAAGTCTTTCTACATTTATTAAACGTTTCTTAGTTCGCTATGTATGGCAAGTCTCCTGCAAACGTTAGTAGTAACAGGCACATGTAACCATTGTACAGTGGTAATTACCATATTAACAGAATGTCTTGTCCAGTTATATCCTTCCTATTGCTGTCTAATACTGTACCTTTCTTTCACAATTTCTTACCTAAAATGTGAGTTGTGCTTTTTTAATGGTTTTTAATGGTTATCTAGGGGTTATCTTGGTACCAATGTTGGTGTCCATGAAATAGGATGTTTCAAGTCATTCATGATACTGCAACCTACAACCTACGGAAAGTTTTGTATTGTTTCTGTGTAATAAGTAACCTTTGGCACTCCCTAGGGTTTCAGAGCATTGCTATCCCTCCTAATGTTTCAATATGGAACAATTATATCCTCTTACTCTGTGTTAATAAAGTAGGTTAAAATTTGCCCGTGTACGCTGGTTTTACTTTACCCCATTCCTTAAGCAAAGTTTACCAACTCTCAGCTGCAGCCATGCTATGGTTATTTTGGGAAAACATAAGGCTTTTGTGAAGTGAGGGAGTATAGTCATGGGAGATAAATGGAGCTGCAGCCATGAATCCGACTCTGTAACTTTGTCATATGAATGTATTCTTTCGCTTTATGTATCTTTCGTCTATGATATATAATCAGTTAAAAAAACCAATAGCATTGCAAATACCTTCAATTGGTCGAATACGAAGAAGAAAACGTGTGGTACTGCAGACCCACAGTAATTTATGTTTAAGGAAATTGTTTATGCACTGTCCTTACTTTCCACAGAAGAATTGTCTATTACTAATGTATGTGCACGCCATTTCAGCTTTCCAGAAACCCACTTAATGAGGCAGTGAGTTTTGCACTCAGAGTCCGATGTCGCTAGAGAAATTGTTTGTGACACTGTTTTAGATGTTGTGAAGAGCTGTCCTGTTGTCTGTTCTGAATAACAATCGCAGAAAGATTACAAATGACGCATTGCATTGCCAACATCGTATTATTGGTATAAAGAATTCCTTTGCTCACAGTCCTGTCATTTCAATATGTGAATTAAAGAGTTGAAGATGATATTTGGTTTTATGGATTATTGTAGATGACCAGAAATGATCAGCTTGATGTTTTTTTTTTATCAATATGCAGACGTTTAGTTTAATGGGCTGATGTTGGACTGTTGCAAATTCCATGAAAACGTGTGAAAGTAACCAACACAAAGGTGAAGAAGCTGTTTAGATAAGTTTTCTTCCAAGATCACAATGCCTTGGATAATGGAAGTCCATTCTCCTCGGAAGTTTTTGGCTTCTTGCGCTATTACCAGCAGCAGAGTAAAAGATAATAAGATATTATTTAAACCCTTAAAAAATGCTTTGGGAAGTCAAATTAATATGATTGGGAACTCTTCACTCAGAATATGGTATATGGCAGAATATGGCGTATGTGTCTCCAGGAAACATTCTAGAGAAATATTACGATTTTTGTGTGTCTATGAACCAACTGCTATGTCACAAATTTCTGGCTGACCAAAGTATGGAATAAGTGAAGGAGTTCTCAGCAACAAATGCTATGAAAAATGCTGCAGTGCCGTTTTAGGCTTGGATGTAATCCTCATCTTTCAAATGATTGTACCCAGTATGGCAAAAATGCCGTGGGTGTACTAGTTTGTTTAATAATTTCAAATAACCCAATAACGATTCGTAGGAAATATTTCGATAATCTAAATAGCTTATAATGAATTAGATAATAGCATATCATGAATTGGTTGTGTATTGGTTCGTTGTTGTTTGGTGGATAAAATTATTCTGGTTGTAAACGTTAGGCAGGAACTAATCATGAGTAAACGATAGAAAAAAACATTGATTACATGAAAATTAACCATCAACTCATCCGACATTTAGGATGTCGCAATAAATAACTTCAGTTAAATGAAATGTTAGGTTAAATTTATGGCAAAATGTGTACAGTATTGGGTTTAGAAGAACGAGGTAAAAATAACTTATACTGTGAAAAGCTCTCTACTGTCAGTGCTTCCCTTATATAACGCAAAACTACTGAAAGTTGAAAATAATTACAAAATATGTTGGGTAAACAGGCAGTTTAGCATAATTTTGAATGAGGCATACCATAATGACCCAATTTGCTTAGCCAAACAGCGTTTCATCAGAATTACCATAACCTTTTCATGAATTAAAATTAGTATAAAAAATATGCGGGGTGAGCCTACAATGGCATCTTATCAATAATAACTCCTAACCTTATGAATAGCAAATTTCAGAAACACCAAAGTGCGTGTCTCAAGAACCAGAGTTTTCGTCCACGCTATCCCTTCTTAAATTAAGACATAATACAGTCTTCAATTTAATTGCCGTAAAATGGTTAATTCTAAAGAGGTGGATAACTTACTGCTTTCCTTTGTAACCACCAGCAAGTCTCACTTCCAAATAATCCCAATGACAGCTATCAGTTTTAGTATTACGGTATATGAAATTAAACTTTGGGAAATAAGCTTTTAGTAACAGTTGTTGTGTTAATAAAAAGAATCATTACGTGAATCCATCAATAAATGCATGGTTAAATGCAATTTCATCTTTCTTGTTGAAATGCAGCTAGTTTTAAAAGAATCTTTCTACTCCTGCTGGTCTTTTTTTTTGTAAGCCACATTCGTGCTTAACTGACTGTACATCAGTGCTTAACCTACTGTACATCAGTGCTTAACCTACTGTACATCAGTGCGACCTTGAAATCAACCTGTGCATCTAACATGTCCACGCCACATACTCCCAACATCCAGAGCACTCTTTCAAAACTAAGTGATTAGAAATTAGGTAGTACACAGTGGGAAATATGTACTGGATGTTTGCATGTTTTGTCACCAGGGATGAAGTTGTGGTGCGATGCTTGCATTAGTGTCGGTGCTTCCATAAATCAAAAAGGGCAAGGTTGCAAAAAAGTTCAGGATTAAAATATGGATAAAATTTTATTCAATTTCTAAATCAAGAGGAAATTATATTTAATAAAAAACAATTCTTCCAGCAAAGTTGAATTCGTAGGAAGAATAAGTATAAATGTTCCTAGCTTTGCAGGATAAGTACAAAGCATATTATCCTTTCTTGGGGGATGAGAAAAGTGATTAATAAATGTTTTATCTTATATAACGCTAAAATGTTGAAAGCATTGTGAAAAAAAATCCATTAACAATTGGTCTTTTCTTGTCGAATTGGTAAAAAACGAATTATAGTATCTTTCTATTAGTATGTTTACTTTCTAAAGTACAAGGAATATTAACGACAAAGATTAAACACACACACCAATAAACTGTTTTAGCCTAAAAGTGATGGAAGGCTTCAAATGCTGAATGATTTTTCATCTTTGTTTTATTTAAATAACCACCAAGCATAAACTCGTTTCGCGTGTTGATCTATCTATAGCCACACCTGCATCCGTTTTCACCATCTTGTTATCCGTTCCTACCCTATCTACGATCTTTCAAACATTGATTGCTTGTAGATTTTCAGTTGTGTTTGTTCTGTACTGTTTGCTAAATTAGGCACAATTTTTCAAACTATGGTGCAAATAACCATTGTGTTGCCGTGCCTCTCCTTTCTTCCTTACGTTCTTCAAGAATTTATAATAAGCACACTGTTAAGAAATTCGAGCCACGCAAGATGAACGAAACATTAGAGAATTTATCCTGTATTTTAACTGTATTTCTTTACAAGTCAACTTACCTCAAATGTCCAAATACATCTCGTTCCCATTGGATATTGGTTTGGGTGATTAGGTGAAAAAATGGTTTTAGGTTTTGTAAACCTTTTATCACAAGTTCCTAAAATCGAACAGAGCGTTGGAAAATATGTTTTAATTGAAGAATTTCATTGACTGTTTTGCAAAGTATCAACTAAATAGAACGTAAACTAAAGCTAATCTGCCTAGGTTGGTCAATATGCGATGTTTGCTGTATGGCATCGCTATTTATTATTGCATTGCAATTGAGGTTTTTGGAACAGCTATCGCTGAGAAAAAAAAAGTGAATCATAAATGTTATTTACAGGAGGTGTTGGAAAGATATTGGACTGAATTACTGCTTTCACCTAGCGTATTACTACAGTGCAGATGTTTTTTTTGTAAATGAACGAGAACATCATTTGGTGACCCGTGGCATTACCACTTTCTGCTGATATTGGTGTGTTAAACTATTCTCCATGGGTCTTTTTCCAACTATCTTCATTCATCGGCACATGCTGTTTTAAAATAGTGTGACTTCCTTAGCCTGTTTGCGTTGCCAAATTTACTAACTTGTTATTATTCAACATTATCCAAATTTTACGTTCTGAAAAATGGAGAGTGCGCTGGCTGTGTTCACCATATTCCCAGCAATGTTCTGGTTTTCTATGGTAGCAGGTCACGAAGTGGCAAAAATCCTGCCTTCTACTTTCTGTTGGCTTGAGTTTGGTAATTTCGAAATTTGGCCAAATGCACAGGACTGGTATTTATTTGTAGGTACTAAAATATCCATCATTTAAGTTCCTAAAAATAAGTACCAGTCCTGTGAATTCAGTTCAGATTCAAAATTACCAAACTCTAGCCTACACAAAGAAGACAGGATATCTGACAAGGCATCCTGTAGGTAGTTGTTCCTACATGTTTATTTGGGAATTGTTTTGCCACTATTTTATTTTTTTTTCATAAGCAATGTCATATTCACCTGGCACTCTGACAAATGTTTGACAAAGATCTCCATGAAACCCATCAGGGCAACGACATACACAGTGTTGGTCAACATAGCCTTGGTTTCGACATCTTTTTTTGTCACTACAGACATCTGTGAAATTACAAAGGTAATATTTATCTATTACAGGTATGGAAGAGTCAATATGTCATAATGCACAATATGAATTGTCTTTTTGCAATAAAAAGGACTGTGACGGCTCATTCAAACAATACTTGGATGAATTTGTTCATCAATGGTTTTTAACAAGTAATTCAAGACTGTAACATGCATAAATCCGATCTGGTGTCTCAGTAGTCTCTTAGTTGAACATAAATATGTGATTCATTTACCTTGACAATAAGTAGGACAACACCTGATCCATATTTTGATAATTAGAAGGAAAAATTCCTGAAAACCCATATTGTATTTTATTGAATGGCGCTCTTAAAGCCAAATAAATCATAGGAAGCATGAAGGAAAGGTGTAATGAATCGACAATGAGTTCATAAGTTATTGAGCATACAGACAAACAGACAGAAACATTCACAGAATAAGAAACTTCTATTATCTTCCTTGCCATTCACCTCAAATGTGTGATGGTCTAAGTGAAAATTGATCCCTCCACCTTTAATATTAAAGACCGCATGGCCAACAGCTCAGTCATACTGACAAGGCCCAAAATGGTATCATCCGTATGAAACACTAATGCATAAACACGCCTATTAACAATGCTGGGCCACATAAGTGCCGGATACCCGTCATTTTCGACACGTTGCCACTATTTTCCCTCATTTTCCCCATTCTGATGTTGGTAGTGTAGTATTTGATTATGCGAAAAAATCTTTGATGTCAGGCGTCGAAGCCATTCTCATTTTCCTAGTATATGTATATGCGAAGTCTCTGAAATCCACGTTGTTTCGGACACATCACCGCTATTTTTCCTCATTACCCCCATTTTTGTTTGATTGTTGTAGCATTTTAGTGCAGGGAATCTTTACCCAGTATTTAAATCACAAAAACTATCGAGAACTTGTTTTATGCCCCGTATGTAAAGCATTCACTTTTGATGTTAAAGAAAAAAGTTTCAAAATGCGTTCGACTGTTCGTTCTACGATGGCATGGTAGAATAATATGCAGAACGATATTTGTACATCTGTGGCCTGTCCCCTCCCCGGAACTAGATGGATTATGTGAATAAATCAGAGAAATACACTAAGATTACAAATCAATTTTTGCCTTGGATCTGTGACCAAAATCAATCAAATGCTTTTGCCACCTGCTTTTTCGTTGGTTTTAAAATAATTTGTCTCCGTAGTCGTTGTTGTGTGGTGAACTGATAGCGCGAGAGACACATTGACAACGACAATGAGTCGAAAAAAATTACATGAAAATATTAGTTTCTGAAAGCGTTTCTACCTTTGTTAGCTTCTACACTCCATATTTTTAAAAGGCAATATTTTTGCTCTGCAATTGGAAGGAATCCTTCATCAATGTGCGCAAAGAAAATCGTTGTATTGAGTTTTTGTCGAAAAAATTCGTTGTAAACGAAATGCTAACTGCCTCGCGCCGGACGGAGGGGAATTCCCTACCTATTGCTCCAAGTGTTTTTGTACCCTCTCGAGGGGGGATCATAAATTTTTACGTCCCATCAACCAACTGGGAGACCAACTGGGGACCAACTGGGAGAAAAACGTAAGTTTTGGACCTCAAGTATGGCACTTTCAGCATCAAATTTATAAAAACACCTTAGCTTCTGGGGAAAAGCCCTCCCAGACCCCATGATGTGAGTGTTTACAAGGTTTTCAAACTATTAGTACCATTACTGCAAGTATAGTTTTACAAAGAACTTTGTAGAAATGCCTTGGCACCTGGTTTCTTGGAATATTCGTTGTATTAGGTGCTGACTACGTACGGATACGGACATAGAAGCAAACAGTGCGTTCATCGTACTTGTTGTATGAATCTTGACAACAGATGGGTGTAAGGAACATTTTATAGAACATTTTCAACCCAACATGTCTTTTCGTTAAACCGAGACACGTTCTTTACAACCAGAGGTAATGGTGTGGAAAGCTACTTACTTAATTTGGCTACAGCACTAATCTTGGCTACAGGAATCATCTGCGGACAGTCTCAATAGGTATACGAAAAACGTCTCTTTTTTTGGGGGGGGAGTCACATTATTTTTGGACCTTTGGTGGGGGGGGGTAAGATTTTTTTCAGGGTCTGGAAGGGAGGGGGGTCATCGAAAATTTGGTGGTCACATTTTCCTTTACTCCAGCCCTCCCCCCCCTCCCCCAGGTCATACATAATGACCGGTACCTTAGTAGATTTCCATGTTTCGTTTATTTTTACTTATACACAATTTTCAATTTTGTTTTTCGCAGTTTAGTATTTTGGGAGTAAAGGGGGGCACATTTTTTTCCCATCAATTGTATATTTCGGGTGACGGGGGGGGGGGGGGGGGTTTGAGGCTTAATGGCGTGTCGACAGCTTGGTCATTAGCGCCAACCTCAGTCACAGTGCGGTGGTCCGGGTTGCCATTGCACCACACATTACAGAGACATTATTCACACCCCTAATCTAAATCTTGTCATACATCTGTACCTCCTGCAAAAATTGAAAAACACCGGACAGGAGGACCGACTTATCGCCCAATTAACGCGCAATATCATGCGGAAGACGGAAAGGACGACGAACACCATCAAGATGGCGACAATCAACAAGGAAGTGCCGGACCGTAAGAGGCCGTCGACACCAAAGAGGGGCAACCCCCCGCAATAGGAAACAGTGAGTAATCGGGTGTGACCAATATGCAAACGATCCAACACCACTTCCTCACGACGACTACGGCGACACGCCGAGTGCCATTCCTCAACAGTGCCTTTAATAGCTCGCAATTTACTACCGTCCTGTCTGTCCCACAAGGCCTGCCAAAAAGCGTGTAACCTCAGACGCAGAGTTGGAAAGGCGTCCGAGGGAACAAGGCCGAGATCCCTTCTGAGAGGGCCAGAAAAGGCCCCTTTCGCTGCAGAATCAGCTTGCTCATTGCCACTTATCCCAACATGCCCCGGGACCCAGCAAAAAAGCACGGTTTTCCGCTGGCCAGGCAAGCGGGAAAGCAAAGCGGTATTTTGGGTGAATAGTCACGCAGACCAGGTGTGCCCTGGTAAAACGATGCTGGACCGATTCAACCAAGTCGATGACTTTTAATAGGAAACGGACAACACCGAAGTTACATATTTGAGTAGTGGTCGGACAACTACTTTGAAAGCCCAGACTTTAGTGGACAAATTACCAGAGGTAAAACACCTATTCACAATAATTGCGAGTTGACAGAAAGCCAATTCCACAATTTTTTGGCAATGGAGAGACGACTTCGAATCAAAAGTGAACCATGCACATGCCCTAATCCTGCTGCTCAGATATTGACGGTAGAGTCATAACGTCAAAAAGATATACGTGAAAATACTAAGGTACCAAAAAAAATAATGAAATAAAAAAATGGCCTTTGGATTTTTTCGTTGGATTTTATTTACTCTGGGTTGTTTTTCTCTGGATCTTTTTCCTGGAAATTTTTTCTGTGGAATTTTTTTGGGATTTTTTTCCGTTTAGCCTACCATTATTAACATTTTCGTACGGATTTGGAGTTGGAAAGCTATTTAATTAATTCAGGGACAAACAGCTGCCAGTCCACTCCTGACTAATCGAGCTTTTAATTATGTAACGACAATGCCTTTAGGCCGTAATTGTACTGCCAATACAAGTCAGTGCCGCAGGAAAAAAATTAGGGGATAGGGATTATGGGGCCACTCCTCTAAAGGAAACCAAACTGAACGAAGTGCAAAATTTACGTTTCTGTTTCATTGCGTTTTTTTTTTGCTTGTACGTGTTATAATGCTACACAAATTCTGCCAGAATATGTGTAATGAATATGTACTCTACAGAAGCCGGATTCGGCAGTGATGTGCCATACGATGCTTCAGTTGCTCGGAACCCTCTAGGAAAGCTCTTCCCCAGACCCCGAGCTGGATTTATTCATTCCTCTCCACAATTTTTCTTGTCAGTGCCACTCGACAGAGTAATGGACGCAGGCTCTTTCTCATTATTGGACACTTTAGGCTCACAAGTTTCGATGACTCACATTTTAAACATTGTGTAGCGCTAATAACCAGTGACGACTTGAAACATATATGAATGTGTAAAGGATTTTGAATAGGGCGCCTCATTAACGTCTCCCCCCCCCCCGGCCATCACCACACCGCTCGCAGGATAAGTCCCTCCTTGAATTATCCCCTTTTAAAGTAAGTTACTGAAAACATTTCTAGAAATTTCTGCTTCAAAGTTTTCATGTTTGATAGTTGTCTAATTTTATTTTTCGCTGCACCTTCCTCCCCCTCCCCCCCCCTGCTTCAGAGCAGAAATACCCTGAAAAATTCACTCTTGCATTGTGTCATGTAAATGAGACGAATAGGAATTTTTTTTAGCAATTATCCTATAGCATAAAAAAACACGAAAAGTTGAAAGAATTTTTTTTTTTTGTAAAACTTAGGATTTTTTTAAATAAAATGTCATTGATTGTTTTGTAGAAAAGGAGACCTGATGAGGCTTACTATTTGAAGTAGCATAGACCTTACAAAGTCAGCTGGAGTAGAATTCGACCATACATAATCAAGGACTTCTCCCAGTAAAAAAGCTACAGCATACAATTTACACTGCAAGGGTTTCGTACCATTATCCATTCGACAACACTGCTACACACTTTTACAACGAAATTATTGATTTACAAATTTTCAGTTAAGTGTCTCATTAAAATAACGTTGACTATGCATTGTAATATTGCTTACTTCAAAAACGGATACTAACAAAAATATCTGGCATTTAAAAGTTGTCTATTTCTTTTAGTTATGTATGAAATGCGGCGCCACTAAGGTTGCATTTCCAGGTTTTCACACCGTTTTGTATATACATCGTCTGATATTCACGTTAAATAAGAAAATTACTCATGGTTATATACATTATCGAGATTTCTACTGATATCAATAGGAGTGGGAATCTCGATAATCTGGCGACACACACTACACACACACGCACACACACACACGAACACACAAATCTTACGATCTTAGTTATATGTATTGCTTGCATTGGCCCATTCAATCATTGCTCCTGCATACAGTGAAACTAAGAAAACAATTTCAATTAATCAAATCTTCTCCCTATCATCTTATGGGATGGTATATATATATATATATATATATATATATATATATATAATATATATATGCATAATGTAGTTACTTATTTTTTTATGTCTATTTTAAATTCTAGGGTATGGCTCACCACTGCATTTATACACCAAGTTGGCCAGCTTGATATCAAAGAAACTGGGTTTCTCTTTCTGAATCTTTAAGGTTTGCATGATATCTTTGGGGACGATCGTTGGTTTTCCATTTTTACTGAAAGCCTGAAAAAATTGTGATAAAATAAGCAACTTACATGGCTGATTATTAACAGAAATATAGTGCTTGCTGGCGACCAACCCACGCAAATGAAGAATTGACAATTACAGTTCATTATGAAAGCTACAACTTCTATTATAATAATTAGATTTCCCCATAATTGCGAAACATTTACCAGATCTGATGACACACCTATTTGTATTAATGCTATACTTCTTGAATTTGGCTATAATTTAGACTTTGAGTTAATTCTTTTTAATGGTAGTCTATCCTTATGTTCACTTTAAAATGAACCTCCTTCACATCCTTTTTATGTATTGTGTTAATCTTTTCTCTTTTTCTTCAGTTGACCCCAACTTTTTTTTGGTAAAAAAAAGTTATATTTAAAGTTCAAACTTCAACAATAAATTGCATTGATGTAACTCGTTTCCTCCAAGTAAGAAGTTTGTGAAGGCATACATTGTGTAAAAGTGGTTTCGTACATAGGCTGCCAGAGAGTATAGTATGCCAGTTGGTAGTGGGATTGGAAATGGTTACTCAGTTTTAGAATGAGCCTGCTTTGTTAAAATACAAATGCTTTAAAAATATAAAATGAAAAGGCTTTTTATGAAGAGCAGTTGAATAAAAAAAATTATATTTGTAACGATTTGGTCACATGCCAATCTCACTTTAAATGAAACTAACCACCTGACATGTGTGCTAAATAATATTCAGAATTAAAAATTTCACCTAAGCTACATTCTAGATCATTACCGTTCTTGCAATGAACCTCTTACCTTAAGCTCATAATGCATTCTAGATGAAAAATCATATGGTATGCCATAGGTGTTTGCAGTTGGGTATATGGTAAACTTGTCAAGGTCTTCTTCATTAATGTTATCTGATTTTATCGTTACGTATGTATCTCGATCATGACGAGTGTGCTCATGACGGAAACCAAGGGAATGTCCGACTTCGTGAACTACTTTTCCAACCTAAGAAATAATTTAAAAAATAATAATTTTGACATGCTTAGTAATTGTTAATTTGGACATCATTAAAAACGTACGATAAGGGCGTTTGTGTGTGTGTGTGTGTGTGTGTGTGCGTGCCTTTACTTCTCTTGAACAAAAGCACCTAAAGAGATGAGAGTAGCGCTAAATGACTGATATTTAAAATGCACTTCCATTAGACGTATTTTTTGTGGGAAGTGGAACGCAGCCCCGCCACTTCTCCACTTTTAACCTCCCTTTAATTGCTCTTTGGTACGTATGTTTGGGACATAGTAAGTCGCTCTTGATGGTTTCTACTGGGTATTATTTATGAACCAGTGTTGCAAACAATTTAGGAACATTATGCGTTATTGTCCTGCCTGTACTTTAGCAAAAGAGAAAAACTCATATTCATCAACGTTAAACTTGTAAGACCACTTGTATTCCTCTTAAGTCATTGTTGCATCATGATCTTTTCCTTTTTCATTGTTCTCTCTCTTTTTTTCTCTCCCTTTTTTTCTCTTCTTCCTCGCCATTACTCGAGGCTTAAATGGCCAAAGACAGTTTTCGCGTTTAACGTAAAGACGAACTCTGAACCAAATGTAGAAATCCGTTTCTAATTCTGACGTTCTTGATATAGCGAAACAAGATGAGTACTGGAAAGAAGCAACATAAGACGTAAGTAGGAAGTGAAATAAAATAAATATCAAGGACCTATTACATCTCGTATATGTTTAATTTCTTCAAGCTACTATCTCCTCAGGTATACTGACAGATGTAGAAAGCATCTCGGCATCTCTGAGTCAACTAGTCCTGAAATAATTACTTCTCTTCATGTCACTTCGCTTCTAAACAAAGAGGGCCAGAGTCCATTGCTCCTACGACGTTCTACCATTTAATGATTGTACACTACAGGGTGTAACAAAAAAAGTATGCCACAACTTTCAGGGTGTATTCCATGATCAAAGATAAGATTAAAAAGTCCTATAAACATGGCTCCGGAAATGCATCCGTCTGTAGTTACAGTCCTCCAAAGTTTGTGGTAAAATGTTGAAATTCCCTCATGTCTTTACAGCAAATCTTTCCAAACCAGTACAATTGGCACATCCTTCTTGCAATTTCATTACTACATATTGTAAATGTTAATTTGATGTTCCTTAAACTTTGTGTATGGAGCCATATGGAGGTAAGAAGGGGGCAGACAAAGTGGGTGGGACAGGGTGGGGAAGAAGACTTCTTTAGCAGCTTTCCTGAAACAAACGTTGCGTCACTACGCAAATCACCATACATTCCAATTCGGTGTTTGTAATGTTGGCGATGTAATGTTTGTTTCAGTAAAGACAAGGAAATTCGAAGTTCTGCCCCATCCGTAAGCTACTGCCCCTTCCGCAGCATTTCGAGACCTCATAATAGCATTACTTAAAGCACTGTAATTGCAAGAATGATGTAGCCTCCTAACATGTATTGATTTGGAAGAATTAGGTGGAAAGTTATGAAAGAGTTCAACTTTTTAATACTAATTTTTGGGGGCTGTAACTAAAGACTGGTACATTTCCGGACCCATGTTTATAGGGCTTTTAGTCTTATTTTTCATCATAGAAAATGCGCCGTAAGTTGTGATATACATTTCAGATACACCCAGTATAAGTTTTTACCTACAAGTCTTAGTAATCGAGTGACTCGCCAATTTCATTGAGCACCTTCGCCAGGTTAGCTTAATTCCCTATGGCAGAACTCTAAGTGACTCCTTCTGTTCTCCAGCAGTTATCATTATTAGGATAAGGCCAA
Source organism: Lithobius niger (assembly GCA_023313725.1). Classification (NCBI taxonomy): domain Eukaryota; kingdom Metazoa; phylum Arthropoda; class Chilopoda; order Lithobiomorpha; family Lithobiidae; genus Lithobius; species Lithobius niger. The sequence continues at coordinate 102,404 of JAHWFP010072164.1, read as the reverse complement.
CCAGCACTGCTATTTGCATAGCAACATCAACTAGCAAGCTATTGTTGCCTGTCATTTTGATAGCACAGAGCTACTAACTCTGGTATTTTCATCGCTGTAACTTATCTTATGACCCTCAAATACGTGTCAATCAGCACTGAAAACGTCACATTATGTCATATTCGGATTAGGGAAACTAATTGTAAAGAAAATATTCCTGAACAAAGTTTGACGTCATGAGCATATTGAATAGTACAAAATATCCTAAAAATATTGCATAGATTACATTATACTAACATTAGTTTTACTTCATCTGACTGGATGACCGGAAAAAGCAGACCTATAGGTTTTAAAAGATTGCAAACATTTACGTTTTTGAAGCATAAAGTGAGCAAATTGATTTCTATGCGTTTCTCGATTTAATCACCCAGTCTTCCTTTACCATTACTGGCCTTTCTTCTAGTAGAGTAAGCATACAAACGTGGAGACAAAAAATCACATGTTATAAATGATGCAGATGAAATGGAGGCATGGTGAGCAATGTGTTGAATGAACTGTGAGGAAAATTGCCATTAGTTTGCATCAAAATTAGCATTACAATGATTTTGTGATGCACCGTGAATTGAAGAAATTACATGAAACATGGATCGACGCCTATAGAGTGAGCGAAGAGAATGCCATGGCTAGTTATTGTTATTGTTATTATTATCATTAAAAAGTGTGATGTGTGTGTATGTGTGGACCTCTACTCCTCTCGAAGTACGACTCCTACTATGATGGGAGTAACACCAAATGAACACAGGCATACTTTCTCTCTGATTAGTTTGCCGTATCAAAGTTTGAAGTTATGAGTATTTACGGGCAGTTTTACGTGCGTTTGAGGATCATTACAGAACAAGTGTAACAGAAATACAAGTTAATTTTCTTTCATTTAGCATCACTCTCACCTTGTAGGTGCATAAGAGGGATGGAAGTACAAGAGGAGTGGAAGTCGCACGAACACCGAAAGCAACGGCATGTTTTGCATCAGTACGAAAAAACAGAAATACGAAATAAGGATCAAAACTCTCAAAATAATTTAATGAATAACAATGCTATTGCTGTTTTCACCTCGTTTTCAGCCCAGCCATTGGTGTTATGTGTTATGCATATTATTGATTTTGTTTTATTAATGGATTGCATATCGATGTGCGAACTGCAAAGAAAACTTAGTACCAAAAAATGCTAAAAGAACTGTATATTTTGCATTAGACTACACACTAATTTTAAAATTTGTTTTGCTTCAGCTGACAGATGCACGGAAAAAAAGCAACCTGCAGCTTTTAAAAGGTTGTCAAATATTCGTCTATTTAAAGCATGATAGTGCGGAGAACGAGCGGGCAAAATAGGTGATTTTCAGGTAAAGTAAACCTTTTCAATGTAATTAAAACCTCAAGCCTAATCACAGCAAAAAAAACAATAAAAAAAAACCTTACAATAATGTGTTTTACTTTGCTCCCTCTATCATTCATTTAGCAATACTCTACCCTTCGTAGGGCTAACATGCAAACAAACAAATCATAAGTTTTGAATGATGCAGATGAAATGCAGACGTTCTGAGGAATGTGATGAACAAACTGTGAGCAACAATTGCAATTAATTTGCTTATAAAATAATCAGTACATCGATTTTGTGATGCACTTGAAGCATGGATCGATGCCAATAGAGGGAGCAAAGCAAACGGTAAGGCTAGTTATTATTATTATAATTAATATTAATATTATTATTATTATACTACAAAAACTGGAGAATAAAATAATTAAGGTGTTATTTGCAGATAAATCAAAAACAAAATCCACAACTGAACTACATAAGGAAAATAAAATATTGAAATTAACTGAATTATGGGACTATATAACTATACTGATGAATTATTACTCAAATGCATATAAAAATTGTAATCCAAACATGAAAGAAAACTTAAGGAAGGACAAACCAATGTTCATACTGCCAAGATTAAACAATGAATATGGGAAAAAATTAAAATTGGTATATACCAAACATTTTTAATAAATTGCCTAGCAAATGCATGAATATATAACAATAAATGAACTAAAGAAAGAATTGAAATACAAATTAATACAGGAGCAAAGATAATTTGAACCTTTATAATTAATATATACTAAATTTTACATTAAGATGAGATTTTTAATACTAAAGTTTAAAAGTTAAGTGTAATTAACATGCTGGCAACTATGATATCATTATAATGTATCAAAATTTTTAATTTGTCTAATTACTAATTATGAAACTAATAGTCAATATAATGGTAATATGTATACACTAAGTAATTAGTAATTTTTATTTTATGTATATTATTTATTTATTAATTTGTTTGCTTACTTTTTAATGTATTGTATTGTAGCTCAAACAAGTTTTTTGTTAAAAAACTTCGAGCATTGTTTAACAATGAACTATTATTATTATTATTATTAAAAAGATGAAGATCTCTGAAATATATGTCTATCAACACTAGTGAAGAAAAATACCACGTTGTCTAATTAATGTAGGGTACTTTTTGACATAATAATTTGGATATATATTTTTATCTTTTTTTAAATCTATATGTGTAATATAGACCATTGAACAAACTGGCATAATGTATATATTTTCATTAATTAATTATTAATGGATACATATTAATATTAATTAATGTTGACAACTGAGCAACAAATAAAGATAACAGCAGATGTATTTAAAAACGTTAATTGCTTGCATACAATTTTTGTTACAGCTTCGTGCCGCCACCTGTTCCTTATGTGTGCACTTGCATTTGAATAAAATGGACTATTATTATTAATATTATTATTAAATTATTGTTATTATTATTATTATTACTATTATTATTATTATTATTAATATAAACAGTCAATGAAATGTATCAAAAAATGTATTCCATAATAATAATACTTATGAAAAAACATAGTAACTAACATAAATAAAACTAAAACTACAAATCAGGAAAGTAAAACGTGGATAACATAGCAAACAATGAAGCTAATAAACGAATAAATAAGTTAAGGAAGAAAATGAAAAATGCAACTGTTATCGAGGATGGAGTAAAATAAAAATAAAGAGTTTAAAACAAAATTACATAAAGAAATAGTCAATGACAAACAAAATAATTACTCGAGAATATTAGAAAAAAACAATCAGGGTAACAAAACTATTTTGGGTGTAATAAATGAAATTACAGGGCATGAAAAAGGAAACGGATATATCAATATTGAAATTATGTCAACTTTTTACACCTGAGGAAATGAGTGATAAATTTAACAGAAACTTTGCAGAACAAATGCCGTTTTTAAAAGCTAAATACGAAAAAAGGACGGAAAATTTTTAAACGGTGAATACTATAAAAATCTATACAAACCACTAATGAGGGGAAAAAATGTACAGTCAAAAAATATGTACCTAGAAAAAGCTACTGAGGAAGATATTAAAAATAGTATTGTGGGATTAAAAGAAACGAAGGCAACTGGATTAGACGATATTAAAGCAAACCACATCAAACAAAGTACGACAAGCATAGCTCATTGTATTAGTATCTTGATAAACAAAAAGACCAAAAGTGAAAAATAGCCAGTTTTGTTAAAAATACAAGTATTAAGACCAGTATACAAAAAAGGAAATAAAGAAGATTTCAATAACTACAGACCAATTTCTTTATTGTCAGTAATAAATAAAATAATAGAAAAGAAAACAAAATCGGGTCTTAGTTTGTGAAAATTTTAAAATTCTATCAAAAAATCAAAACGGTTATACAAAAAAAATAAAAGTACATCTGATTTACTGAAAGAATTAAATGAAGATATTACTAAGGCATAACGACGGTAAATATGTAGGAACAGTTTTAATAGAATTACAAAAAAGCATTTGTTACTTTTGTCATCTGAATTATGCTACAAAAGTGTACAAAACTAGACATTCGGGGAAAAATTATGAAATCATTAAAAGTTATTTAAAAAAAACAGGAAGGCAATCGTAAGTTTACAAGATAAGCATAGTGAACATTTTGACATACGTAATGGAGTGCCACAAAGGTCAGTTTTAGGACCACTGCTTTCCCTAATCTGTACTAACGATATCAATGCTGTGCAGATAAAACAATTCTATTCCTTTTCGTGGATGACATGTTCATGTTTTCTATAAACCATTGTCAGGATGAAATACTACAAAATTTACGAGATGATTTCGATCTAATATAGCAGAAGTATTACATCGTAGCAAAGTTTCGTCATAGTAAAATGAAATTAAAAGAACATTTGAAGATAGACAATGTAGCAAGTAGAACCGGAGTTCCTTCACGATAGGGGAAGGTATGGAGAAAAAGATGATGCGATGGCTGGGGAAAATTATTATTGGACACGTTGTAGGTACATTGAGATATCTTTATGTAGTTAGTGAAGGCCAAATAAAAAGAACCAAATAAATTTAGAAGGTTGGGGAGAAAGAATCTTGACAAGCACACTAAATTCCACAAGTGGATACTGCGTCAGGATTTCAAACCCAAAACAGAGAATTCTTATAAAAGGAACAAGTAATTCATGAGTGCCGTGATATTGGAAGGTGGGGGATGTGGCAGAAGCAGGCAGGAACGTTGGGGGATGAGGGTTGGGCGTCTCTCTCATAAACGTTTGGGGGGATGGAGGAAGAAATAATTGTGTAAGCAACGTTGTATTCAAAGGTCTTTATTGTAGTTGATGAAGAACAGAATGAGAAAGCTGTGTATTTTAAAACATGCCCCCTATCCGGAGTCATTGTTGTGCATGCTGAAGAAGGCGTTAAAAGAAGGCTAAATGGATGCGAAAAACTGTGCAATTTGCAATCCCCCCGAAAAAATGTTTATGTATGCCACAGGTTGTAGGTAGTCTAACAATGCTGAAGGACTGTGGGGAAGTTTGTGGCGACGAATGTGGCAGGGCTTCAGACGAGGCAGCAGTTTTATGGCCTATCAATGTAGGCATTATTAGAAAGGTGTATTACATAAGGATAAGCTAGTTAATAAAATAAGGAATAACATATAAACAAACTTGTTTGTTTGTATATAAAGACTATTATCTGTAGCAATCCCATAGCTGCTAAGTCCATCGAGCAGTCGTTGGGTTGAAAGATGGGGACATTGTTTACGTGCGTGCCTAAGCAGTGATGAGAAAAAGAAAAACGCTGTTCACTTTCCAAAAGGTAAGAGTAGGTTGCGAGCATCGTCTGTTCAAGGCAAACTGGGATTGAAACTGCGTTCCTCTCTCACTACTGTTTCAGTTGCTACTATTTCATTTGGCCTTGCATCTGCTACGGCCGCTTTCCTCTTAAAAACCTAATGTGTTTCGCTCGTTGATTGGTTAAACCGACCTCGCCTTCTGATAGGTTAGGAGACGAGAGAGAGCTGTTCGAAGAACGAAGATTGTGTTTCGCTGGAACTTAGGAAACCGTTGCACGACACTTTAAACCAAATGTACGCAAACTAATCTGCGTAAACTCTACCGTATAAACCAAAATCAAGCAAGTAACCTAAATTCTAAAGCATATAAACAAAAATAATCTACAGAATTATCAAGAAAATCTGATATTTTTGCTTAAGCGGGGTTTCGACAAGTGCTGGTTTCTATCGTATAAGTTTGGAGTTGTCTGCTCCCCACTTACAATGTATGCTTCTTTAATTTCCTTCTGACATTGCTTATTAATATTATTGTTATTGTTATTGTTATTAATAACATCATAATCCACTTGGCTGAGTGGTACCCACCATACCCTTTCTAAGGGTAGGCTAAAATTGCTTATTCAAGTTGACAAATTGCAAAAACTTCTTATTCAAATAACAGATACACAAAGTACTTAGGACTTTTAAAACGAATATAAAATTGCTGATAAATGACCTTATATTTCTATTGTTAAAGATTTATCAAATAAGGTACTTTGAAATTTACGGCATTGAAATTTGTCGATTTGTATCAGAGAACCTAATAAACAAATTAAATTTATTTATGCTTATTCGGAAATAACACATAATAGTTGTATCAAAATATTTTTAAAAAATTTGAAAATAATCAATTTAAAGACCAAATTATTACCACGAAACATAATTATACAAATATCCACAAAAATTGGAATTTAGAAAAAACTTTGAAAGGTCTAGAATAAACTGCAATAGATCAATGAATACGGCAAAGGAATAAACAATACTAGTGCCGTCGTCACTTGCACTGTCGACGTAATGGGAAAGGATCTGCTTTCTTTGCTGTTTAGCCGAAAAGGTTCGGCCTTTGAAAGTAGTGATGTCATTTCACCTGGGGTTGGCGGCCAAGGTAGGTAGGTACTTAGAAGGAGAGTGTCGTGAAAATGTTCTTGATGCATTTTTCTCTCTGTGAATGGTGGATACTCACCCTTTAACTTTTAGTTTTTTCTTTATCCCTCCACCTCTCTCTTACATTTTCCACAATTTGAATTTCGGGCGCATTGGGATTTAACCTCATCATGACGAAAATATTAACGCCGATCACCTTTTTTATACCCGAGCCGATCATTAAACGAAACTGATTCAGAGCCATGGCGTAACGCCGCCTATTTATCATCAACAATCAATCTTTTAACAATCAGATCTTTTAACAATTAGAAACCGCCGTCTCGTTGTTGTTTGGATTTTAGCTTTTGCTGCTGGCCCACTTTGTCACCCTGATGGTTCGTCACCCATGTCCTATTCCGGATTTTTTTATATGCCTTGTCCAAACTCCCGTGCTAGTGCATGCAAAGAGTGGCTTGGATAGTCCTTGTGGTTTTCGCGTGACGCGTGGTCTAAGATTACATTGGAGTGTCTTCATAGTGGAACTATGCTCCAATTATGGTCCAGTGTTTTTTAACCAAATATTGGAAAAAATTTGAAGCTATATTATTGTCATGAATTTGAAATCACAACTAAGAAATTTCTGATAATCATAATTGCAGAATAATATAATTTAACTGTCAGAAAATTCCATATTCAGCGCATGGTCTGTAATTCTCACGGGCTTTTGTTGAAGATGTGAGGTAAATGGAGTGGCGATTGTGGTTTACAGAGCACCACACAGCAACCATGTGACTTCCCCTAGAGATCCTGAAATTAGTTATTCAATCATTACGCCACAGCTTTTCGACTGCATAAAGTAGCAAGCAATGATGAGAAGGCATGCTAGGTAAGGACAGTTATAGTTTATTTATGGTAAAATTAGGCAGTCATTGATGTACTAAGCGCTAATTGCTTTAGTTGCATGATTACACAAATTGTGAAGAGGTTTATGCAGAACTACATAATTCACGTTTAACAGACATCATTTAATAATCTCACAGTTCCTTAATTCATTGACCGACGTCATTTATATGGGGATCATTCTTTATTCTCCCCAGATTTATACGACGTGATCATTCAATCTGTACCGCTTTCCACTAACAAAAAATATATAAAATCCAAATTAACTGTGTAATGAATGTTGGATAATCCATACATAAGAGCGTATTTGCCGTGTGGTTCTCCATTTAGCTTACAACTTTAATAGATGCCCGTGAGTATTGGAGAACATACCCAAAATACGAATTTTCCCATTTTAACTTCACAGTTAACTAGAAATTCGTTATAAACATTAGACTAAATTGAAGAAGAAACGTAGGCTATTTGGTAAAATATGTAGCTTAATACTTGCTTCTCACACAAGTCCTGCTGGACTTAGCGATTGTATAAGCAATAGGGTATTATTATTGTTAATATTATTACCAACATGCCTATAAATTATGCTTATAAACATCAGATTATTTAATTTTATGAAAAATATCTATATGAAACATGGGTGAGACTCTGTTTTCATGCAGTTAGGACTATTGGTTGATTTAAATTCGATCTCAACATTAATTTTAAGGGTTTTCACACGATGTAGAATATATCTTTCACATCCAACCTTTTGTTGAGGATCTACCTAGACAACGAAAGTGCAATCAACAAACCAGCCAACATTTTGTGTTTGGTTTATGTGAATATTCATATCACAAAATTGCAAGTCCACAGGCTGGCAGCAATGAAGTACATAAATATCAAATGTTTGATTTGGCAGCAATGTATTTGTTGATAATATCCCTGAATACATATGCAGGAAGCACTGAACCACATTGGGTGGAAGTAAGTTCCATGACGTGAATATTTTGGGGGATGAAAATTACTAGTTTTCAGTTCAACTTACAGAGATTGGTGTGCGACAATTGGTGTGTGTCTGTCCTCCTGTCCGGTGTTTTTCAATTTTTGCAGGAGGTACAGATGTATGACAAGATTTAGATTAGGGGTTTGAATAATATCTCTGTAATGTGTGGTGCAGTGGCAACCCGGACCACTGCACTGTGACTGAGGTTGGCGCTAATGACCAAGCTGTTGACGCGCCATTAAGCCTCATCTCCCCCCCCCCTACATTGAACACATTCAAATCGATTAGTTTCCTTGGTTTACTGTAATATTTTTATTGACTGGAATCTAAATATTAAACTAAGTTGTATGTGGTGGATATTCGGGCTCAAATCCTTGACATGTTTCTGGAATGAAACGTGAGCACGTAAAGTGGTCTAGGAAGAGGATGGATTAGGACATAATGGTACATCGACAGCTAGGTCATTTGTACCACCTTATGTCACAGTGCAGTAGTCTGGGATGCCACTGCCACACATTACAGAGCTATTAATCAAACCAATAATCTAGATCTTATCATACATCTGTACCTCCTGAAAAAATTGGAAAACCCCGGATAGGAGGACAAACTTTAGCTCAATTGACACAGTAAATTCCACGGAAGATAGAAAGGGTGTTGCACACCATCAAGATAATGACATTTAACAAGCAAGTGTCGAAATGTAAGAGGTTTAGTGAAATTTTTAATGTTAACTACATCATTTTGTACCAACTATATCCTTTGTATTACAAGAACCTAATTGTGTTTATTTAAGCCTCAACCCCCACCTCTTTCTGGCATGCTTAACGGCTGAGCAATAATTGTCTTCAATACTTGGGTAATTGCTAGTTTTATAAAGCTTAATTTGCCTTTTTTTTGTCTTTCTTAGAAATTTAAAATATCCAATTTATTGCGGTACCTAAACTTTCGGCTTAGTCGGGGTGTGCCACTAAAGGTTACCACTGATTCACTGGTTACCACTGCCATGTTGCGCCTCTACAGAGCCCTTGTCCGCAGCAAACTTGATTATGCGTGCATGGTGTATGGTTCGGCTAGTGACTCGACTCTCCAGGTGTTGGACACTGTGCATCACAGTGGCCTGCGTGTGGCGACTGGGGCATTTCGAACTTCTCCAGTGGTCAGCCTCTATGCTGAGGCCTCGGAGCCACCTTTGGCCATTCGTCGGCGGAAGCTGGCCATTCAGTATGCTGTGCGTTTACGTGCTGTGGAATCCAGTCCTGCTTGGTCCATGGTTTTTGGGCCAGACTTGCGAGTCGGTAGGCGCAGGGTGGGTAAGGGTGATTTCCGCGATAGGCTCCAGCAGTCCTGTCAGGAGATAGCCTTTGAAATGCCCAGCGTCTTGAGGCTTGGGGGGATGCCAGTGGCCCCTTGGCTTGTCCCAAGTGGCATTTTCATTTTCGCTCTGGCGTCCCTCCCGAAGAGTTCCACTCTGCCAGCAAGGTACTTGCAGGAGTTCCGGCGGCTGTGTTCTCAGTACGCCGGTTATCGGCGGCTGTTTACTGATGGGTCGAAGTCAGACGCTGGTGTGGCTTGTGCTTGTGTTTGTAAGGGAGTGACGGTGGCCCATCGCCTTCCATCAGGCTATTCTGTGTTTTCTGCAGCGCTCTTGGCTCTTGGTTTGGCGGTGGAATGGATCCTTGGCCTTCAGGGCACGCATTTCATTATCTTTAGTGATTCCATGAGTGCCCTGGAGTCCTTGGCGACTTACAATCCGCGGAACCCCTTGACACAACGTGTCCAAGCTTTGCTTTCCCGCTTGCCTGGCCAGCGGAAAACCGTGCTTTTCTGCTGGATCCCGGGCCATGTTGGGATAGGTGAAAATGAGCAAGCAGATTCTGCAGCAAAAGGGGCCCTTTCTGGCCCTCTCGGAAGGGATCTCAGCCTTGTTCCCTCGGACGCTTTTCCAACTCTGCGTCTAAGGTTACACGCTTTTTGGCAAGCCTCGTGGGATGGACAGGACGGCAATACATTACGAGCTATTAAAGGCACTGTTGAGGAATGGCACTCGGCGTGTCGCCGCAGTCGCCGTGAGGAGGTGGTGTTGGCCCGTTTGCGCATTGGTCACACTCGACTTACGCACTGTTTCCTTTTGCGGGGGGTTGACCCTCCTGAATGTTATTGGTGTCGGCGGCCACTTACGGTCCGGCACTTCCTTGTTGATTGTTGCCATCTTGATGGTTTTCGTCGTCGTTTCCATCTTCCGCATGACATTGTGCGTCAATTGGGCGATAAGTCTGTCCTCTTGTCCGGTGTTTTTCAATTTTTGCAGGAGGTACAGATGTATGACAAGATTTAGGTTAGGGGTTTGAATAATATCTCTGTAATGTGTGGTGCAGTGGCAACCCGGACCACTGCACTGTGACTGAGGTTGGCGCTAATGACCCAGCTGTCGACGCGCCATTAAGCCTCATTCCCCCCCCACTGATTCACTGGTTAAATAAACAAAAACAGCAATTTGGATACAAATTATTAAAGTTCCAAAAGTAAATGGTAAATTTTTGGTCTCGTTTGCTACACATATAGACACAGTAGCAATGTCTGGTTTAGAAAGGAAAACGTGTATTAGTTTTTCTTGTAAGCATACATACTTATGGTTGTTTAAACATAAAACTCTTTCATTAATCGACCAAAAGATAATTCCGAGGTATTTATGACATTTATGTTTATTATTCAACATGTGAAATATGCTGTCCCATTAGAATTAATATCAAAATAATTTAAAATAAAAAATAACATTGAAATAATTAATTAAACTGACTTACGGTAGCACATCCTCTCCCAATGGAAATTTCTTGTCCTTTCAACTCGGATCGCATTCCTACCCGCGAAGAACAGCTAGTGGTATATAAAAAGGTATGTTTTATCAACAAACAGTGAGTCAAGTTTATTCCTCAAGTTAGTGAGGGTCGAAATCATATTTTCAGATGTTGTAGCTAAAGGTTATGCTGAAAGCCCTCAGATCCTTGATATGAGTATTAATCACCTCAATTTAACTCGACAGCATTTTCCGTTTTTACTACGAAGAAGTTCTGGTCAAAAGAATCTTCATCGGGAATACAAATATATAAAAATAAAGAATTAATGCACTATAAATGTAAGAATTAAGGGTTAATTACATACTTCCAATTCAATGAAGGCCAGCAGATATGAATCAAACACTTCAAAGCTAAAAATGATCGACCATCTTGTATTCTGCCAAGACAGCATAGAAACAACAGCACACGACAAAACAATGACATCATAACATCGCGATAACAATGCAGCATACGACAAAACAGCATGACGACATAAAAGTGCGATGATAAAATTGCTTGGATAAAACAGCGTGCCACAAAAAGCACAAAAAGTTGTTTAAAAAACAATTATGTTTCGATAATTGTAGATGCTCTCCTCAGATTAAAGTAAAAAATTAGTGCTGCACAATTTGCACTCAACTAAAACCAATTTTTATGTGTTTATGAGGAATGTGGGGGGGGGGGGGGGGATTTGATATTTTCAGGTGCCTTTTGCCAGAAATAACTTGTTGCCACAATGTTCTCTCTTTTTTTTAAATACGTAAGACACAACAAGCACCCACATGCAACAAATTATGCCCCCTCCCTCATCACAACACGAAGAAATGGTCATAGGTGTGTAAAAACTGTGGAGTACAAGCTTTGTACTCTAATATGAGGAAAGCATTGGCACTGCTCAAAACGTTGTCGTTTTTAAATAATGTGTGTGCTGTTTTGTCACATGCTGTTTTATCCCAAGCTACTGTGTCATCACACTTTTACGTCGGAGGCTGTTGTGTCGTGCACTGTAGTGTCATCTCGCTGTTATGACGGCGCTGAATTGTTGCTCTCCGTGTTTTACACACTGTTTTCACGTACATCAGAGCTATTTCACGTTACAAGGAAGAATGGATAAACGTAGAAAACGTATTGAAAAAGTTCTTGGTGTCGAGTGGTGTAGCTAAAACACCGAATGTGTCTTGAATCTGTTTTCATGCGCTCAAACGGCCTGAAGCATATTGGTGATGTATCACAATGAAAACCTTGCAATTTTACAAGTTAATTTTGGCTAATGCAACTATTTTTCTACCATGTTACTAGTAAATCGTTTACTCAATATAAATGCATGCAAAATGCTACAAACGAAGTAATAATGAGCACTCATGTTTCTTTCATTGCAACGATGAATGGTCAGCTCCATTCCAGAATACCTGTACTAACAAAATAAAATACAGCCTGTGCAAATCGTAGTACAATTTACGACTTCGTGATTTCAAGCAAAACTTGCTGATTGCTACGTAGAAAGAAGACCCACGTTTCATCTCAATAACGACTATAGAGATACATTTCTACATATTTAAATTCAGGCGAACAACTGTTGTTATCCTCAAGAATAAGTTAAAACAAATTGGAATTTTGGAAGAATCTGCACATTTATTTGAGAAACATTCAATCTCACCCCCTCCTTATGCAACTTGTGTAAGAGTCCATTTTAGTTCTTAGTGCTGGCAGTTCAAACATGTTGTTAAGTACTGGCTTTCGTGTGACCTATGCCGTGTTTTTCGTTGTTTGGTTATACGCTTGTTTGTTTTATCATTTTTTAGAGTTCTTTGAGAAAGAATCAGCGTAAGGCTCGAAAAACTGAATGTTTTTTAACCGTACAATTTATACGTGTTGTTCGTCTTGATTTTTTAATGTTGTTGTAATTCTCACAATCAGTTTCATGAATGTATACATATTTCGCTGAAGGGTAAGCCACTTAAATCTTTAAATTGACACCCATATCTCACCTCATGTCATTCTATGCTAACACGGTTTTAATTATGTAATAAAGCTTATATAATGAAATACTTTTTGTTGTGGTCCATGAACCTTCAAGTTTAATTATTATGAACTTGTGTAGTGTTGATTGCGTTAATAACATGTGGCCGTGGAAACAACTAATGAAACATGGTAGGAGTGGAACACCTCAGACATGAGTTTACACCTATATGGATCTTAGTTCGGCAGCCGGCATGAAAACCCTAAAGAATAGTTTGCACAAAATGTTTTTGCGCAGAGATGTTTTACAATATGACTGTACTTCAAAACATAATGATGCCACGCTGGCACCCGCGGGGAATTAAAGATGGCGTCCAAAAATGGAGAGGAAAACCGATTTTTTGCTTCTAGCATCTAAACCGTTCATCCGATTGAAAATTAACAGGTTACCAATTATATTTAGAATAAAATTTACTTTAAAAAAGGTTCTATTCATATTTTTTTGTAAAATTAATCCTTCTTGCCGAAATTCCTTCGGCAGTTTAAAGATGGAACTTGAGGTAAAATAGCGCAAAATGCACAGTATTACACTGTAGAAAAACTATCGAAGCCTAGTTCCTAATTGATATAAATCATTCTAATTACCCTTGTTGGAATTCGTCTAAGCCGAATCACGTCCATTTGTCCGAATTAGAATGGGTGGTGCAGCAGTTTAAATATAGAACTTGTGGTAAAATAGAGAGAATATCACAGTGTTACAACGTAGGTAAACTGTCGTAGCCTAGCTCCTAATTAATATAAATCGTATTAATTACCCTTGTTGGAAAATATACATTTTCATCTTTCATCTAAGCCTAATCAAGTCCGTTTATTTAGGGGTTTGAATAACATCTCTGTAATGTGTGGTTTAGTGGCAACCCGGACCACTGCACTGTGACTGAGGTTGACGCTAATGACCAAGCTGTCGACGCGCCATTAAGCCTCAGTCCCCCCCTCCGTTTATTTGAATTAGAACGGCTGGTGCAGCAGTTTAAAGTTGGAACTTGTGGTAAAATAGGAAGAAAAGCACATCGCTAAAATGTGTATAAACTGACGTAGCTTAGTTCCTAATTAATATAAATCGTTTTAATTACCCTTATTGGAAATTAAGCATCGTTATCTTTTATCTAAGCCTAGTTACATCCATTTATTCGAATTAGAACGGCTGGTGCAGCAGTTTAAAGATGGAACATTTGGAAAGTTAGAGCAAAAAGTAGAGCACTACAACGTACCGCTGTACCGCCATATAAACTGCAGTAGCTTAGCTTCTAATTAATATAAATAGTTTTAATTACTCTTATTAGAATATATACATCTACATCTTTCATCTAAGCCTAATCACGTCATTTATTCAAATTAGAACGGGTGGTGCAGCAGTCTAAAGATGGAACATGTGGTAAAATAGAGCAAAAAAACAAAGTGCTATAACGTATGAAAACTGCCATAGCTTAGCTTCTAATTAATATAGATCGGTTTAATTACCCTTGTAGGAAAATATACATCTTCATCTTACATCTATGCCTAATTACGTCCATTTATCCGAATTGAACAAGGGCCCCCAGCACCCCCAGGTGCCCCGTCACTGAGCTTTGACCAACAAATTTTTGCAAATCGAGCTAAAAGCTTGAAATTTTTTACACAAGCAATTCTTAGCAGTAGAAATCGAACAAGCTATGGAACCCCATTAAATACCGGCAAAGGGCCCCCAGCGCCCCCCTCTGCCTCCTCATTGAGGTTTGACCAACAATTCCTTGCAGATCAGCTAAAATCATGAAATTTGGCATACAAGGCATTCTTAGCATTACAAATTAAACCAGCCATGGAATCTTTCACGGAATCCGACAAAGGGCCCTCTAGCGTTTTGCAGATCGAGCGAAACACTTGACTTGGACTTTTGGTACACAAGTCATTCTTAGCAGTACACAACGAACCAGCCATGGATTCCCCCCCCCCCCGTGAAATATCGCCAAGCTCCCCCTCCTAGGTCTACCCCTGCCTTGCGGCTTGACCAACAAATTATTGCAGAGCGAGTTAAAAACGTTGGCACACAAGTCATTCATAGTAGTACAAAATGAACTAGTGATGGAACCCCTCGAGATAAGCTACAAAGCACCACAACGGCCCCCCTGTCCTTGAGACCTGGCCAACAAATTCTTCCAGATAGTGCTAAAAGAATGAAATTTGGGACACAAGTCATTGTTAGCAGTACAAATGAACCTAGCTAAGGAACTCCCATGAAATCCTCCAAGGCCTCTTAGTGCTTTACCCTATTCCCGCTCCATGAGGTTGATACCCGAAAAATTTTCGTTGATCGTATTGGAAGCTTGTATTGTGGTACATTAGTCATTCCTAGCAGCAGAAATTGAAGCAGTCATGGATCCCCGTGCAACCCACCACAGCCTCCCCCCTCCTATGCACCCTTATGAAGCATTAATGACCAATAAATTCTTGCTGAATGTACAAAAAACATGCATCGTTGCAGTAGAAATCGAACTACATACAGAACCCCATGAGATATAGCCACTCCAGGTGCTTCCTTGTGTCCTCTCCATGAGACTGGTGATGACCAAATTCCAGTTCCATTTGTACTGCTAAGAATGAGTTATGTACCAATTCATGTGTTAGCGTGATCAGCAAAAATTTGTTGATCAATAACCTCGGTGAGTGTGGTGGGGATAGAAAGGGGCCTTAGAGGGGTTTCTGGAGGGTTTCTCCATCGATAGCTGGATTTTTAAGCTAAGAAGTGACTTGTGTACAAAATGTCATGGCTTTTAGCTCGATGTTCATGATTAGCCCAAATTCTGGCCCGTACCAGCTGTACTACACCACGAGATCGGACTAATGAACCGATGCTCAAGTTTTAAAGCTTAAAACATAGGTATGAAGAAGGCCCATGGCCTTTTCAACGCTATTTTTATGTGACTTCAATTATTGTTGTTATTCCTATTCCGGAAATTTTGCTCTCACCTAGAGATCGAACCAAAGAACCGATTTTCAATTTTTATAATTTAAAATTGAGTATTAAAAGGCTCTGTTATAACAGTTATTTTAAGGTGATTACAGTATTCTTATTTGTGTTATTCTTGCTGATACAAGAAAAAAAATGGATATTTGTATTAAAAAACGCTTAAGCGTATAAAATACGGATGTAAGCCTTGAAAAAACTTAAAGCCCTTAAGGAAAAGATATTAGAAAAAGACATGTAAGCCATCAGCATCGCAGTAATACATGTAAAAGAAGCTCCAGCTTGTTTTTTTGGGTTGCTAGAGATTCTATTACACTATTAGTGCGACGCTGATGGCTTAGATGTCTTTTTCTAATATCTTTTCCTTTAGGGCTTCAAGTTTCTCTAGGGCTTACATCCGTATTTTATATGCTTAAGCGTTTTTAATGGTAATCACCTTCAGAATTTTCAAATTATCGCCCTATTGCTCCTACATAATCCATGCAAGAATATGGAGTCTATAATTCGCGACGAAATCTTAAAGTTTTTTTTAGCAGCATTCCAACATTAACCACGAGCAGTTTGGTTTCCTCCATGGTCGATTAAGCAAGCAACTCTCCAATTACTTTGTGTTCGTGATAGATGGACGAGTACACTTGATCTCGGAATAATTTCAGATAAGATATATTTTGCCTTTAAGAAAGCGTTCGAATCGTCATCCACCATAAGCTGTTATTGAAGATAACTTATTGTGGTAAAGTGAGAAACCTTGCTCTCTGGATTGGGGCTATTCTCGGAAACAGAATATAGAAGGTTATGGTTGCAAGGCCAACCTCAATGGCAGTCCCGAGCCTTGTGGGGTTCCACAGGGATCGGTCCTTGGACCCTTGATCTTTGTTTTTTTATTTGAATGACCTACCATTTTGCAGCCAAAGCAATTTCGGATTTAAATTCGCCAATGATCTTAAAAGTGGTACAGAAAATTTCATTTTGACGAAATCTTTGGAACTTGTTTACGAGACCAGAAGGGTATAAGAGTCATCTAAATCTTAGCAGTTACCCCTCTCCATCGCTAAACGTTTCTCATTTTATTTGGGCACACAAAATGGGTGCTCCCAATATTGTCTGAATCATTGGACTTTCTCTGCAGTCATGAAGTTCGGAACCTTGGTGTGTGGTTCACCTCTTAATTAAAATCGTTACTCAACTGTCAAAAAGACGTGTGCACTGCCATAGTATAGATGTTCACCCTTGGTAAATAAATGCTTCACCTCTAGAAGTCTACACACTAAAGTTTATGCCTTTGAGGTGTTCATTTCCCATCCTAGGTTGGTCTTCGTACTAGTAAAGAACATTGACCTTCTAGAGACAGTACAGCGCAAATGCAATAAAGGCAGTGCTGACCTGCGGGACCTAAATTATTCTGAGTGCCTTAAGGCTACTTGCCCCTTGGCCTTCAGGGCACGCATTTCATTATCTTTAGCGATTCCATGAGTGCCCTGGAGTCCTTAGCGAATTACAATCCTCGGAATCCCTTGACACAACGTGTCCAAGCTTTGCTTTCCCGCTTGCCTGGCCAGCGGAAAACCGTGCTTTTCTGCTGGATCCCGGGCCATGTTGGGATAGGTGGAAATGAGCAAGCGGATTCTGCAGCAAAAGGGGCCCTTTCTGGCCCTCTCGGAAGAGATCTCAGCCTTGTTCCCTCGGACGCTTTTCCAACTCTGCGGCTGAGGTTACACGCTTTTTGGCAAGCCTCGTGGGATGGACAGGACGGCAATAAATTACGAGCTATTAAAGGCACTGTTGAGGAATGGCACTCGGCGTGTCGCCGCAGTCGCTGTGAGGAGGTGGTGTTGGCCCGTTTGCGCATTGGTCACACTCGACTTACTCACTGTTTCCTTTTGTGGGGGGTTGACCCTCCTGAATGTTATAGGTGCCGGCGGCCACTTACGGTCCGCCACTTCCTTGTTGATTGTCGCCATCTTGATGGTGTTCGTCGTCGTTTCCATCTTCCGCATGACATTGCGCGTCAGTTGGACGATAAGTCTGTCCTCCTGTCCGGTGTTTTTCAATTTTTGCAGGAGGTACAGATGTATGACAAGATTTAGATTAGGGGTTTGAATAACATCTCTGTAATGTGTGGTGTAGTGGCAACCCGGACCACTGCACTGTGACTGAGGTTGGCGCTAATGACTAAGTTGTCGACGCGCTATTAAGCCTCAATTCCCCCCCCCCCCTTTGGCTCCTTGAACTTTGTATAATTGGATACGATCTAACATTAACTTTAAACATCTTATTTGGCATTACTGTTTGCCTCTTCTGTTTGATTTTGTTCCTATCCTAGCACACACAAGGGGCTACACAATGTTATAAAGCCAGTCCTGGAGGCAGTAAAATCCCATAAGTTCGTAAAACCCACGAATTTTTTTATTTTCAAAGGCAATGCCTTTCTTTTTCAAAAAAATACAAAACATTCATTACAAAACCAGCAACAACTGTAATATGACTTCTACGATGCACGCCATATTTTTTGTGACTAAGAAAGGCCTAGCCTTTCGAAAATTAAAATATCGGCTGATTTACGAAATTGTGGAATTTTACTGCCTGCAGGAGCGGCTTTGTAACCTTGAATTCCCTTCATTTCCAAAAAAATAATCGGTTTGGTATTGGGTCATGATCGGAATTGAAGGGCACAGGAATCACTCTAGGACTGCCACCGACACTTCTTTTTGGTATGTGTGGTGAATGTATGGAATTCACTTTGCGCGATTGCTATGAGCCAACCCATTGCAGGGTTTCTGTCATGAGCTAAGACAGGAGGCTCTGGAGACATTTTTTTATCGTCCCCTATCTTTATTCACGAAGTTTTTATTGCTTTTCCTAGGCTTTTATGCCATTAACCTCCACCTTATGTCTTAATTAGGACCGGTATCAGAGGTTCAGAGCCCTTCTGTTGTCCTACCATAGTAACTGTGGTGAAATTGTATTATTAATAAATGACTTCTATCCTAGTGCAATAGATACAGGCAGAGGTATAAGAAAGAAAAAAATGTGTACCTTCTTTCAGAACATATACAACAAAATTCATAAAAATATTGTAAACACATCTTTACCCAGTAAGTTTTTTGAAAATTATGTGGGGTTGTTGGAATCCAGCATGAACTTCTTTAAATCTCAGGCAGGTGTTGTTGTCCCAATGTTCCATTCCTTTTAAGATGACTGCACGGTCAGGCTCGGCTAAGATATTAAAAAAGTGGAATTTTCCCTAAATTATTTGAAGGATTGAATGAGGAGGGTTATAGAATGACTAGTCTTAAATTTGATGATGATACATCGTAATAACACAATTATAATCAACTAACATTATATTTGAGAGGACTTCTGTAGGTTTCCATGATTACATGTTCTACTGTATTGATTACATTTTCTGTAAGAAGTTTGGTACCTAATAGTTTTTTTTATTTACTTATTAGCAAAAATATGTATAGATGCAGAGTGACGTGATTTCCGAAGCACATTGTACTTAATGTAAAGCCAGCCAGATCAGGAAATTGAACACAAGACCCTTATATTCCATAGCCACTCATCTAAAAACCAGAACCCATATTCTTTCACTTTTACAATATAATACGAAAATAGTTGTTACAGAATTCTAAATGTTGCATTTGGTGGTGAATGAGGTAGCTCATGCTTTCCCAATCATAAAGTGAAAGACTACGAATTTCGGGTTCTGTCCTACTCATTCAGTACAGCTTGCTAAACTGTTCTCATGGACTCATAAAATTATTACTTAAAATAAATATCTGCAGTGAGTACAGTATAAACCGTGAAAGAATAATTTCATAAGTACAATTATATCAGCCTAGTTTGCCTACAAACCAGTTTATCGCCATTAGGTATAGTAAAACATCATAAACCAGGAAGCATTCTCAACACGTGTGTTTTTTATATAATTCTCTACGAAAGAGCCATAAGTTCTCCTAGGGATATTTCATAGTTCCTCGTGTGAAATATTCTTTTCATATCATTAAAATACGTCAAATAATAAAACTAATGAATGTACTATGCTCAAAACTTCTAACTTTAATGTGCTAGGCGGTTAGTTTCTTATTCCCAGCAGTGATTGATCGCCAACAAAGAAATTTACGGCCAAAGCCATTGTTACGGCCATTGTTAGCCATTGTTATTACGGCCATTGTTAGCCATTGTTAGACAAAGCCATTGTTTCGAAAAGAAGAATAAAAAAGAAAGAGCTGCTAATAGTGCTTATACCATACACATAATTATGGCGTTCGTCGTTGATTCCGAACAATGAACCATTGTTGGAAGAATCCACTAGTGACACAAACACGATCCCTTTGAAAGCTTGATGATAATGCTTTGTTAACTGCTTGATTAGGGCTCGTTTTACAGCGCTATTTTCTTTTCCCTCCCCCTCCAACATAACTTGGAAAGGCATTCTTGCCCACTCCAGGACACACTGGCGTGGGATCAACAGCAGTTCAGCTGTTCATTTTGTTAGTCAAGCCTATCATTGGTGATATTCTTAATTAAGCGAAAACTAATTAACCAGAAACTAATTTTGATCTTTAGAAAAACGAGCACTGACAATGTTACAAAGAAATGTTTTCTTTTTTTCATTTGGTATCTAACTCATTCGGCAATACCCTAGTGGGAACTCATCAAATGGCTTCCCGCTCCGTTTTTTTATATTGAATTCAAAGGTCAACAAACACGGATTCTCGAATTGTTTTATTGTCAGCGTGATTAAATCTACAAGCAGTTTTACGTTGCATTCCCTTTAAATCATTTTATTGACTGAATCATTTCGATTGCATTCTTCCACTGCATTACGAAGTAGTGAGATCGAGATAAGTCTTATTAAAGTTTACATAAATGACCGCCTTACTCACACTAATAATAAATTAGAAAACAAAAACTAACTTTTTGATGCTTAAGGTAAGGTTTAACTGATCCGAAGTCAAAACAGCAAAGGAACACAAATGAATTTTCCTGTAAGGCTTCAGATACTGCAGTATTGCTGTACTGTTTAGTCCACGTGAAACTTTACTGCTGTATTCAAATGTTTTTAACATTTTTACATTTGGACACGATAGAACAGCTAATGATTAGTGCATCGACATCGCTGGAAAATGTTAAATAACTAATCGTCTTAGTGTAATTAGCACAGCTGTAGGGGCAATTGAGGGTTCATGAGTCCTTGAAAACCTGGAAATATCCTGGAAAGTAACAATGAAAGTCCTTGCCTGGAAAAATGCTTGAAAATCTTAAAAAAATTATGTATTATTAGTAGGGTGCTGAACGGAAAGTAGATGACGTGAATAAAAAACACTAAAAAATTTACCTAACAAAGTATTCGAGAGTGTAGCCTTATATTATTCTTTCTTTGTTTGGGAATGAAAAGTTTTGATTAAACATTTAGGCTCTGGCTCTAATTGTTTATGTGTATAATGGTTGTATGCAGCAGTACGGTTTCACGTGGACTAAACAGTACAGCAACACTGCGATATCTGAAAGCTTACAGGAAAGTTTATTTGTGTTCCTTTGCTGTTTTGGCTTCGGATCAGTTAAACCTTACCTTAAGCATCAAACGAGTTCGTGTTTGTTTTCTAATTCGTGCTACTTTGTCGTACCATGCAGTTTAGATTAGCTTGTTTTAATGTTTTTTTTATCTTTACCAATAGCGGTTTGCACCAATGGAGAAAAATCCTGTATTGTTCAGTACATGTCTAGCAGCTGCTTTCACTGTTTTAAAAAACAATGTAAAACAATCCATCTGCTCCTTTAGAGCTCCCTAACCCCTGATGTGTGGTGCAGTGGCAACCCGGACCACTGCACTGTGACTGAGGTTGGCGCTAATGACCAAGTTGTCGACGCGCCATTAAGCCTCAATTTCCCCCCCCCCAACCCCTGAATCACTTGACCAATTAGAAAAGGCCTTATGGAAAGGGCACATCTACAGAGCAATACTTGTAAAATGGGCTAAGAACCAGCATTATACGTTAAATAGTTTGATACGTAGAGAGCGTTAGCGGAAACGTGTCGTACCAAGAACTAGAAGCCAAAAATGAAAATCACGAATGCAGCTCAATCCACATCTCCTATGTACTAAATCGGATATTAATAATAGTTCGGACACATGTTCACCAAGCCCAATAAAGCTGGGATACTAAGTTTGAGAAAAAAATATTTAAAAACAGCAGAGAAATTAATCATCGAAAGTTCGGCTTTAACAATGATTCAAACCTGTTTCCTTTGCTTTTGGACATATACGTCAGGTTTATTGAGTTGGGGGGGGGATTGAGGCTTAATGGCGCGTTTTGAGTTGGAATTGAACCCTAGAGCTTTGATATAAAATATCGAGGGTTCAATTCCACCTTAGGCAGCCCGACATTCCAGGCAAAAAGATAGCGAAAATAGGTTTGCATCTTATTTATTTATCAATAAAGTCACTTAAAAAAAACCATAGTTTTACGAGCCCCACCAAAAACCTTTGACTCCAGCTTTTTTTATGTTGCTAGCTTGCTGTGTAACATGATGGATTCATTCAAACATTTTGTAAATTTATCAGTAGCGCGATAACTTCAAGAAAAGAAGTAGGGAAAACGCAGAGAATATTTTCTTAAGTTCTTTCGTAAAAACAACTTTCCTTTTTTTAAACAGCCTAACCGACGCTATGTCTCCCTGTACTGCTAATAACTCTTACTGAGCAAGAAAAAAACTAGCAGAACATGATTTAAATAATAAATTTTCATGTAGACAGGTGGTACCCATGGATACTTGTCATTTATTTAATAAATTTTCGGTGACAGACATGGCAACGTAGTAAATATGACAGTACAGCAAAATAATTCTCACAGCAGAGCCCAAACTCGGCCAACAATGGTAATATTATGGAGTAATAGTGTCTCCATTGTTATTCCACACGAACGGGTTTTGCTATGGGATGGAATAGACGCTTCTGTAAACTTACGTTTCGTCTGGCCTAAACTTGCAAAAAAGATTGAACTATAGTAACCAGTGACTGTTCTAAGTATGGGCTTGTGCTCATCCCTCTAACACCCCGGTGTCACCACCAGAAAGTAAAACAATAAAAAAACTGCAGGCTAAACTTGAAATCAAATGAATAAACTTAGCTTTCATTTATTTTATTTTTCATAAGTTAACTTTTAATTTAAATAAAAATTTTAAAAAAAGATAACACCGGACAATGGTATAGGAAACCACACGTGTTTGAGGTGCTAATTGTAACCGTAGATAAGCCTAAGTAATGGGTTTTGTTAGGCCTACCGAATTTGTTTCTTGGGCGATGGGGAGAGGACGGAATGACCGAGAGGCGGCTTTACCACCAAGAAAACGAAAAGCTATTTTTACAGCCAAGAAATACAGATTTTATGCAGTCCGCGCTTTTGTATGCTCTCAGACGTAGCTTAATTTGTTTGAGGATGAGGGTGGGGGGAGCATATATTTCTCCTCATACCTCATTTGCAGATCTTGACTGAATCCATGGTAAAATTACAATTGTGTGTTGTGCTAACTTTAGTCTGTCTTTCCCAATGCTTAATTCTTATTTTGATGCCCGTATTAACAAATTCCAGTTACGTTAAGCAAGCAAACTACCGTTAACAGTAAATAAAAGATTGTCTTCTTATCTTCAGCTTCGTTTCTCTTAAAATTTCCCTAGTATACGCCACTTTTAGTTTGAGGAAAAGTGTGTAAGAAGAAGCATATTTGTGAAAATTTTAAATAGTAGACCAGCCAACATTGCCCCTTGAACTCGCGTTGTTAGAAGAAGCGTATAGAGAAACAACTAAATTGTCTAGCTAAATTGTCCCTGTTGCCGTCGTGGGGCATTTAACCTTGTTTTGTGTCCCTAGAAACTAAAACAGAAAAACAAGACAGAACAACAATGAAACAAGCCATTGTTACAACCACAATGTTTATGTTGATGTTGTTAGCATTTTGGCAGACTACTGATTGATTGATTGATTGTTTTATTCAGCTTAGAGGGGGGGGATTGAGGCTTAATGGCGCCCACCTTATAGGGCTACATACCATTCGCTCACATACTATACTAAACCTACTCGCTACCTTAACCTACCATAACACTAAACCAAATGCCCAACAGAAGGATACACAACAAAGGCAACGCAATCACAGATGTAGCAACGAAATCATCATCCAGCAAATTATAGTTTGAAGTTTTGCGCATAGTACATCACGCACATTCTTTGGCACTGTTTACCATTTATTGTCTAGTTGTTTGCTTTAACCCGAAATCGAATTTCGGCACGCATTTCTACTTTCATGAGACCATGAATTAACCTCATACATTGTCAAATGATGTTGTGTACCCAGAGCCGAGTATAGCTCGAGACACACGGTAGGGGCTTAGGGCTGCCAATATTTAGGAGGCGAAGCAATGAAAGTCGAATAATTCAGTTGCAGACTGCAAATATGTTAATTTCATATCGACTCCTAACTTTTTCGAGCTGTGTAAAGATACACTGAACGTGAAATAGGTATCATATTCTGTAAGTTTTACTGTGTTATCCTTTGTTCAATGCTATTTGTGTGTGGAGTTTAACAAAGAATAACGCAAAATGGCAATAAAGTTTATTGAGATTTGCAATCCAAAAAATTTGTCGAAACTGGTTACAGTTTTGAAAGCCGTGCCATGGATAGTCCACATTTAGAATGTAATCAGTGTGTACAAGTCATGGCATTGAATACTCTGACATATTAAAGTTATGGTAGTGGTACCTAGTAGTTGTATAACTGAACGCCATGTACTGTTTTTGTGTTGCGACAATATGCGAGACAGTGTTGATTTCACAATACTGGAGCAAGTTGGAATCGCTGCTTAATTCGCAATTTTGTTCATCGGGGAATGAGACTTGAGGATATATAGTGGCCTATTTTCCAATTTATAAATCTTCTAGGTCAATTTTTTGGAGTTGCAAGTTCTTCAATGGCACTTCCAATGACAAATGGGTCTTAATGATCCATTTTTTGGGTGGTCTTGGCTGGTTTTTTTGGGTGGTTTTACTCCTTGTCGTGTAAATATAATTTTCTGAATTCTAATTATTGAATATCGCCGCAGTCCTTCCACATTACCGTTCCTTGTTAGAGCATGAGAGGCCCGAAAAGGCGTATGGTACAAAATGATCCATTTTCCCAAACCCCAAGCAGTGTGTACCGTTCATGCAGTCCAAAGAAATGACACTCATTCAATACTTACAGGTTAAGTCAATTATGAAGGGTACAACTCCATTCGTCCATCTGAAAATTTCACCTCTAATGGCCGCTCTCTCAGAAAGTGGACTGTACATCATATCTAGTTGTTCAGCAGTAAGGATCATATCTCCTTCCCACAAGATTTCTTCTTTTTCGTTCTTCTCTAGGTTTGAAGTAATTGGGTTCTTCTTTTCCTTGAATTATTAAAATAACAAAAAAATAGGGATGATCGCCATGCCTAATTCGTTATTGTTACGGTGTTTCAATTGTGTGCTCTACATACAGATAATCAGAATGTTTACAGCCATTTCTCCCTTCCTCAAAGAATTTAGATGTGAAAATAACTACAGTTGTACGCAAAGAACTAACGATAGATACACGGTCGGGCAAAAGGGGAAAGGGGGCCAAAACACATTTATTCCAGGTTAGAGTTACTTCTGCCGAGGCCACAGACAACCACTGGAGCAAACCATGCTGAGGAAAGTAATGCAACAAACGTGATTTGCATCGGGTGCTATTAACCACCAGGGGTGCAGAAAATTCTTCATGAACAAAATTTCCTACAAAATTTTCTTACAGATTTTTCGAATTTCCACAGCCTTTTAGTATGTAGGCAAGCCATTTTTCTGTGAATTTCCAAGTTCTCTGAAATTTCTCGTAAACCACGTTCTAGCGTTGTGGCATATTCTGCACCCTGCTAACCACAGACTGTATTTTTTTAAAGGGCTCCAATAGCAATTTACAGGTGTTTCCCTCCTGGTGAGCGCAACAATGCAATAATAAAGTAGCTATAAACAGAACGGAAAGCCAAATGGGCTCGAAAAGTGATTAACAAATGCAGTTGCAAACCAATTGACGTTGCCTTTTGGCCTTAAATGTCATACTGATTGAGCGGAATTGAACCCAAAACCTTTGAGACAAAATCCAGAGTGGACCACTTACCTATACTTACACGTCCGTATCATTATGGCTGAGCCGTAGGATTCCGGCCTTTGATCTCACAGTTAGTGGCTCATTTCCACTCAGGCAACGTAAATAAGTTTGTATCTGCATTTATTAATAATAACGTATCACTGCAAGCAGCAAAGTCAGCCAATCCAGAGCTCTGCATTCACACTAAACTATATAACTATTTATGAATAACACGTTTTTTAAAACTAATATGTATTATTAAGTTAAACTAGGTTTTGCTAATGTATAGAGTATGTTAGGGTGTTTATTTTTGATAGTGTACATTTGGGGAATTTTGTGGAGAGTATTACAAAGTTATCTTTAATTTCCATAGTATATTAGGGTGCTCTTTTGCAATAGTGTCTATTGCTGTATATGATTTATATAAATTAAAGTAATTTAACTCCTTGAATATTGTCATCAGTAGCTCGAATTAAATAAATAAACTGTTTACAATTACTAATACTGGGAGTTAAAGTGATGTTAAATTGCCTACCATTGAAAAATTTCTTGTTTAAAAGGAGGACAAAGAGGTGGGGGTCTGCAGGGGTTTTTAGTTATCTTATGTGACCATTTTTGAGCAAAATTGAAAATAATAAAGCATAAAATAAATAATAATAATAAAGCTATTATCTGCTTTCTTCCATGATATTTGTAAAAAATCCTTGGAAAACTAGAAAGTTGGAACTACTGAATCTTCCTTCATCTTCTTTGGAAGACGGTGGCTGGTGAGAGATGCAGAGTGACCTCGTTTATCCGAAAAAAGCTATAGGTTATAAAAAAAATTCTACCAAATGTATCTTCCTCTGTTATCCCGTTAATGTTTTTTACAATTTATTTTTTAAAGTATTTTTTACTTATACAATCTTGACATAGCACTATTGGATTTATCCCAATTTAGCATTTTCAAACTAAGAAATCTGTTTAAACGAAAATTCCTGTCATAAAAGTAAATTTGCATTTTCATTTAGATTTTTTTACGTTTTTATATTATTAAAAAAATGGTACAGAAGATTGGAAATGGTGATTTTCAACAAGGGTTTTCCTGACACACCAGACTCACAGTACATAACAAGCAACCTATTTTAATTTTCAGCACAATGGAGCAATTTGTGTACCTTGTTCACAATCAGAAAGACAAAAAGGGACCAGCCCAGTAAAAACTAGCTGGATGCCGCCATGTTGTGAGTGACGTGACAGACGTAGTTTGGTGTTATGAGCGGCCAGTCAACATCAAATGACTCGACTGTGACGTCACTCACACATCCAGCTAATTTTTACAAGGCTGGTCCTTTTTTGTCTTTGTACTTTTGATTGTGAACAAGGCACACAAATTGCTCTATTGTGCTGACAATTAAAATTTGTTGCTTGTTATGTCCTGTGAGTCTGGGTTGTAAGGAAACCCTTTGTTGAAAATCTCCTTTCACTCACAAACTGGTCGTTTTGGAAATAGTGTCGGGAATGCTTCGTCTTTATATTTATGTTACAATTTTTTCACGTTACCGGTTTGTTTTATAGGAAGTTGGATGTGGTCAGCAACATGCCTTTGAGAAGAGTAATGTTACAAATTAAATGCAAATGTCAAGTAAGTCATCACATAAAATCATACGCAAGAACTAATGTATTATTATTTACAAAGATTTCTAAAATTTTTTATTGTTTAGTTCTAGTAACATTACATTTACAGTAGGTCAATATTCCAGATCAGAGTACACAAAAGAATCAAGTATTAACTGATGCTGCTATGACGTATCTTCAGTTTTGATGATACTAAAGATTACTTACTATACAGAAATTCAATAACTGCTAAATTTCAGCTGGACATATTGTACAGTTTAACTCGGTTGTGTTACGTTTATGTGAATCGATGTTGCTCACTTAAAAAGCAGTATTTACTGTTACAGCAACGTTAAAAAATGGTAAAATATTACAACACACATTTTATTTGTGACTTTATGTAAAACCAAACATACAGTGGTGAGCATTGATAATTTAATGGTCTTAGTCACCCCACAAACCCTTACACAGTAAAATATTAGCTTTGTGGATGCTTCAGGATTTACTACATTACCTATAGTACCCATAAAGAAAAAGTAATGCCCATTAATGAAAAGATTTTGCGCCATATGCGTCTTTATTATTTTGCACTAAGAACTTACCTCCCCTAATGCACCAAAAATAATCGCCCAATGGACAAAATGAAAATTCATTTTTATTGAGCAGTGAAGAACTGAAAGCTACCGTATACAGTGGAAGGATTATATACTGTTTTATATTACTTAATTTTATTATAAAACTTATTTTGCAACGTTACTTTCGCTATGGTTTATTTAGAAACAAAAATTGGGTGAAGCCATAAGTTCTATCGAATATAAGTTTAAAATACTACTTTTGTTAACTCGGTCTTTTACGTTAAAATCAATCTTTTTTAAAGCTAACTCACTACCAAATTTCCATTGTTCCAAATTTCCAAAGTTCCATTGTTGCTCGGTCTCTGATGCAGCGTAAAGGGACAGACTGACCAACTTTGTGGGAGTTGGAGTTCAGTTTTTTGATTCTGTGCATCCTAGACGGAGCAAACTGAATTCGGAAATAGCAAGTGTTGAAAGTATAGGTGCATTAAACAAATACATGGATTTATCTAAGAGCAAAGGCAAAGTAGCAAAATATTTAATATTCGTTGTGTTTAATTGTCCAGAGATAAAAATCCAGAACAATTCGAATGCCAAGCGATAGGCATGCCTTATCGACTACGCAAACGTTAGGAACAAAGTAGTAAATAATATTGTTTTTGTTAAGCATATTTTTCAAGTATGAGAACAATTTATTTAAAAATTCAGCAGGTTGGCATACAACCAATAAAGAATGTGTCACTACTTAAAATGGTCACGTGCCCACAATAAGCAAAGGCAAAAAATATAATTAAATACTGGAATGATGTATAATTGGGAGATCGTCTAACTTTTATGCCTAACAACATTCCACAATTAGGTCAGTGGAATATTGAGTCTTCTCGACATGAATAAAAAAAGAGCACCATACAGTAACGCAAAAAAAAAATATTTAGCTTAACTCTATAAGAAATCCAGACGCCAAAATGTATACTAAATAAATGGTGATGGTAATAGTTAAGGTTAAAATTTTATATTTAAAAAAATGCGTAACAGTACTTATCGAAGTATTCAGAAACGTTTGGTTTTAATAATATCTTCCATGTATAATAATATATTACATATGAATATAAACCATGAAACTTTCAATCATTAGAGGCAGAAAGATTATGCGAAATAGACCTAACTAGCTCGCATTCTTTCCAGTTAGGAGATCCGTTTATTCGACATAGCCATGGTCTGCAGAGTGTTTTACTTCTTAAAAACCGCTTTGACATTCGAACAATAGTTCTTACCTGGACTGCAACTGAAATAATCACGGAGAGAACCAGAAGAATCTTCATGTTTAGTAAGAAGTGGAGCATTGATAGCAAAGCTAAGAACCATAGCCATATATACAGATTAACATACGTACAGTCACTAATTAATAGCCAACATACCAGATGTTCAAAACATTACTGCAGACAGCAATAAAAGCTTCTTTTCAGCTGAAGACCGATCGTCTTGATGACTAATGAAAATTAAAATTCCTTTAAAATTCATTTAACGTTTTCATATCTTTCTCCCAATAAGATTCCAGATATTCAACAGTATTATTAAACGAAAAGATGCGTGATACGATAGTTTCTGTAAAAAATACAAATAAAATCCTGTTTTGCCAGTTAACTGCATGGATGGAGTTAATCTCACTGTGCAATGCTTGTAAGTTGAGTTCAGTTTTAGGGGATACTTTTGATTTTCGGTAATAATTGTCTTTGTGTTTTTTTGTCAACATCGATAATTATGTCTGTTGCTGTACAAAGGTATAAACAACCAGTCAGCTAATGGAAAAGGACAAATGTTTTCGACGGGTAGTTTCAATTTATTCAGGAGAAATAAATAAACACAAATCGCTGTAAATAATATTAAGGAAAATTGGAAATTCTTATTTATAGTTCAGAAAAATTAAAACAATAAAACATTTTTGTATGATGTAATGCTGCTGCCTGATGTAAAAACTAAATGCTAGTGTCAGAATCGCTGTGACCTGGACAGGGGAGGACCACCATCCCAAAGTTGGGTTACACTCTGCTGTTTCGTTAATTTTTAACCCATTTTGCTTTTTCAGCACACTATTTTAATCATCTGAAATAGCCCTTTCCATTCGTGAAATAAATGTACTATACATAGGTTGTAATACAGAAGTTATTAGTAGAAAAATGATTAATTTCTGGGTGATTAATGAGTATATGTATTTAAAAACAGTTTGGATGCACAAAATTTTTCCGACATTTTGTGTAGACAGTGGCAGAAAGTTCTGCTGTTCTGCAGAACAAAGTTTGAAATTTTGCAAGTTAGAAGTAGCCTAGGCCGAATGAGACAACTTCTGATGAGATAAAAATTTGATGCCAGTTAAAAAGTTTGAATTCTTTTTCTTCCCCGATTGAATCATAAAAAATATCTGTAACAAGTATTGGCTGCATAAAAGTGAATATCCTTCATAAATCTTATTGGGCTTAAACTAATGTGTAGTTTCAAATTATGTGTGAAGAAAGAAAGTTAATCCACAACTTTTTCTACAAAAATTGGTGACTGATTTTCTTGTTGTTGTGCATTAATGTTACAGAAATACCTGAATTTGCTAGTAAAATCCTCACACCTATTTAAAGACACTTCTGAAGTATGTAACTTGGGTCATTTTACTTTAGTAACATCGGATGATTACTCGATATCGGGATCTGATATCAATGTATGTTTTTAATCATCAAAATTAGACTGCACTTACAGCTGCATACTGATACTCAAATCATCCTGAACTAACTCTTTATCTTTGTCAAACACTTAATTTAGCAGTGAAATATATTCTTCTCCAAGGTCTATGCAAATTTTCGACAGTCAGTTGTTTTCGGAGGTGGTGGGGCTCAGTCGACTGTGTTCATCAGGCACTACAACTACTACGATCTTCACAAACCCCCGAAAGCAACTGATTGTCAAAAACTTGCAAAGATACTGGAGGAGAATACATTTAATGTGAAATTAAGCAATTGAAAAACGTAAAAAAGATCGTAAATATTAATTTTAAAAGTAAACGATGTGACGTTTTCAATTTCTGAACGTGTTCTCAACATAACTGCCAAGCAAATTTGTTGGATAAAGGCAATTTTGCTGAATACCGGATACGGTAAATTTTGTTAAATTGCGTACATGGGCAACATTCAAGCTTTTTATTATGTAGGCTACAGGTTAAACAAACATGAAGGCTAGGGAAGAAAGAAGTTAAAAAAATACCCTCACGGAAAAAATTTTTCCCCAAGAAACAACTTACTGTTTTTAAATGGCCCAACCCAACAAGGACCATTCAGCAGTTAGCCTAGGGCTGAGATTAAAAAAAAATACAAGTAGCGTTATAAATCCAGCATTTTTTAAATTTTTTTAAAATTTCCAGTCAATACAGGAAAAAAACTAAACAATTCGTTCATTGTAGCTGAAGACCTAAGATAATTGCTATACATTTTTGTGACAATTGCCCAAAATATTGACTGCTATCAACTGATGTTTTATTGCACGAAAGCTTCTTTCGATAAATTGTCACACTGGCAGCTTGACCTGTTTTGTTCACTTTTGTTCCATACATGCATAACAGAAGGTGGATTTAAATTTTTTATCTTGAAGAGTTTTCCTTTGCGTTGACTAAAACATTCTTGCATTTTCAAGTTGAATTTAATATTTTTTCCTCTTTTTTTTTAGTTGTAACCATCTCTCCCGTAGAACAGAAAAATGAAACAACTAACTTCATAAGTACACAGCAAGGTTTATGAGAGGTCACTGGAGACTGCAAGTAAAGCATCGTCGTCTCCAAACCAAGTGAATGCCAGTTTGAATTCCTCGACCGGCCTAACACTTAAAAGAAGTGTTCCATGATAGCTTGGAACCGGAGCCTATACGAATTTCATCATAACAAACTGTACAACATACATACTTCCCATCCACCGACGCGACTTTTCTTGACGATGACTTCTAGGAAGAACAGTACAATAAAACGGCTCTAGCTACAATAGTAGACATAATGACATTGTATATTCAGAATCAAACACGTTGCTAATAGTTGGAAAACGATGATCACTATTCAACCTCATTTTTCATATCTAAAGATATATTTCAATCTGCTAAATTATCCCACACAGATACCTCTAACCCTATATCTTGCAAATTATCGACAGTCTATGATAAAATATCTGTCTTTGTCAAGCACATAAATGTATCGTCTACTCTAATCAGATTCATGCTGCTTGTTGGGTAACAAAAACGGCACTCTGAGTAGCCGCCAGCATTGCTAATGCCTGCCTCTCCACTTTATGTGCAACTTCCAACCAAACTTTATTTACCAAGTAGCTGATGTTTAGAATGGAAGGTCCCTGCAGATTCATCAGCTCGCGGTTGTTGTTATGGTGGTCTTGAATCGCTAAGGATTCCAATCCTCTCAAATGGCTTTCACTTTTTGAATTCGATGCCGGTAGAGTTTTGTCGCCCCAATTCACCAAATGTTTACTTTCCATGCAGTGGGTGGCAATGCTGCCAATCACCACTTCATTCTTCATACCTGCCATAGACTGTTTCACCCTCCCGTGCACGCTTTTTCTGTGTTTGACTAAGTCTGATTTTTAATTAAAGGCATTCGAAAATTTGCCTGATGTAGGGTTGCAGGTGTCTGTGTGAGTTACTTGAACAAATATATCTGAAGATTTTGAAAAATGAGTGAATAGTGATCGTTATTTTTTATGTTAATGCTGACTATCAAAGTAAACCGTACTAATTTTTCCAACATGGTGCCCTTTTCGGGTTTTATGTCGAAAATAAACTATCGAATGCTAGCGTTCAGAAATCGTCTGCCATTTTGTATGACCGTATGAATTGTTCCCTTTTCATAAATCACCTATGTTGTGCTGCTGTGCATCATAGTTCGTATCGCAGACCATAAGGAGATTGCCATGGTTACTAGGCACAGGCATCTTAAAGGAACAATGCTCTTCAAAACAGCAGAATTATTCCGTTTTATGCACACGCTTACATTAAAGATGGTCCTCTACCTATCAAATTTTCAACCACTGTCAGCAGATTCTTCAGGCTTCCAGAAGTTGCTGTCTGATTACATACTTGACTCTCAGTCTGTCCATCTTCGCCATTTTCCACAATGCTCTCCATTAAAAATAAAAAAGGATCCAGCAAATTTTACATTAACTAAGTAAAACAAGTGAGTGAGAAATTTACGATGCAAGTGTGCGTAACATGGCCTACTTTTCACCACGTGGCATAGCAAATTACTGATGCAGTGATAATGCATTCTTGTTTAAAATTTCTAGGTGTGACGTGTAACTTGGCTTTTCCAGGCGTAATGGGATTGGGTTAGTTATTCCAACATTTGCATTGGAAAAATTAGATAGAATTATCCCTTGCCCCCCAAAAAGTAACCCCCTCATGGAATAAACCTTTCTTTACTCAGATGAATCGCTGAGAATACTTAATTCATAAGCTGTGTGAAAACTTGTGTGTGTAGCTGATACTTTAGGCCACACAAAGTTAAAAAGTGTTTCTCGGAAAAAAATTTCTAATAGAAGATGGGGCATGCAGATAATATTTTTATTATTTATTTACTGAAAATGGAGATGCGGGTTGAGGTTACCTATATTTTTAGCACAAAGGGTTATGGACAATACAAGGTCATAATCTCCTAAAAAGCATTAATTTGTATAAATTTGGGTCATGGTAAACAAATGTTTTGGTTTTCGGGCATTTTTTACAAGTCCAAAATGAGACCCGGTGCCCAGGCTCTTGTTTTTATTAATTTTTATTTCTGTTTTGAACTAAGTAACCTAAACTCTTAAATTGTTTTCTTTCTGTTCATATTGTGGCAATAAACCTCTCAATTATTACAAACTACAACTTAACTAATGCTTGCTGGCTAACTTTTGCAAGTTACCTTACTTCTCTTACAAATTTTTCTCAAGTAAACTTTGCGACAAGCTAGACATCTTTCGCTGACTGAAAGCTCAAGGAAAGCAACAGAGCGAGGGGTTAGCAACGAAGGTGCTTGAGGCAACAACTGGGTCTTTCAGTGAAACAACGAATGAGTGAAGTTAAAGCGGGAAACAGATAGCTGTAGTTGACACGACAAGGGCTGGAGGAAAAGAGGTGGCTCGTTATCGTCGTAACACCATTTACGAGGGTCTGTGCTTGGGCATACACAGATGGTTTGTGAAGCTGGACGGATCTGAAGAGTTTATATCCACCAGGTAAACAAGCATTACAGGAACCGAATGCAAATATGTACAGGTAGTGGATATTTTCGAGTCGGTAACTAGAAAAGTTTTAACAAAAGTTTAAACAAGTTTAAATAATTTCAAAGATTGGGCTCCTAATAAACCAATAACGGTCCTAAATATGGCGAAGAAAAAAGCTAGCAAGTCTCTTGCTGGAAAGCTCACAATGCTCCTTGTAACCCTAACCTGTCATAACCAAGAAAAATCCCCTGCTCATGCTGTGAACTACCATAGTTCACAGCATCAGCCAAGTTAGTAAAGTCTCCGATGTTGATAACTGGGGGTTATGTGCCCAATATCTACAAGAAATATCTGCATGGTCACTTGAAAAAAATCGTGTTTCTCAGGCACCACCTCACTGCTCACATGTCGCAACACATACTTTATTTGCTAGCTTTGAAGTTTGGCTTGTTGCAGCAAAAACATACCGTAAAACCCCACATTTAAGGCCGTGATCTTAAAAGACAAAAAAGTGCTACGAGTACAAGGGGTTACCGAAAAAATTTCGTTTATAAGACCATGGTCTTAAATTCGAAACATGATCTTGAAACTTATTCTCTGGGCCTATACAAATAATATTTGAATTTTAAAACTTGTGACCATTTTGCTGAGGTACCGATCGGCTGAATCTGTTTGATATACAACTTCTTTTCAAGCATATTTTTAAACATTATTAAAAATCTTATTTTGGCTTTCCAATATTACTTGAATTTGATGCAAGTCTGGCGTTTAATTGTCATTTTAATTAGACAGATGTCGGAAATTAACTCAATCAATTTGATGAGCCTACGTCATTGTGCCCGACATCATTATCCTAATTAGTTTGGTGCATTTTCAAATTTAAATAGGCCACCTGCCTAATTGATACTAACGTTTCTGGAAGTAGGTTGCATCAATTGACCATTAAATTTCAACAAAAGTGATAATTACGGGAACACAATACGGTTAATAGTTGATGCGGTCTGCTAATGGATGCCAAGATTTTAATATCATTAGGTTGCTTTCGTGTTATGACTAGAGTGTTAGTGCTGCTTGTAGGATGAGCAGCCATCTTGGATAAAAAGTACCTTCGTTTCGAATCCCATTTCAAGCCTGTATACTATCGTTCCACTCGACCTTAGTGCAAGCAATATACCCACAAAGCGAAAATCTTAACGCATGCAAAGCTTTTCTTAGATGCCTATGCATACGGATATCAAAGATTTTTGGACTAGTACTTTCCCATAAAATCGAGAATTATTCCTGTTAGCAAATAATTATTGTAGAATGAGAAAGAGTAGCTAATTAATTTTAAACTTAAATAAAAAAATAAAACTGCGTACATATTTACATTATTAAATTATGAGTATTTATATTAAATTTATGAAATAAAAATATATAGACAAATTAAATTTTAAATATATATTTAAAAAGTATATCAGTGAAGAGAGCCAGCTGAACTGAACAAGCAAAGTACACTAACAAATATGTATAACATTCCGACTTGCTATTTCATAACTAACGTATAACGTATCATTGTTTCTATACTGAATTTGTCTGTACTGCCAAATATAAATAAATTAAGTAAATTTCTTGTAGGCAGTTTGAATTTACTTTTTAATTTTCATTCTATGCAGTGTTGTCTGTTTTTCTCCCATACCAAGAGACCATAATAAAACGTTGAAGGGGAAGTTATTGAACATAATGAGGAAGTTACGTTGTCTTTAAGAAAGTAAGCATTGGGAAAGCAGACCACGCCTAAAGCAGACCACGTAGAATCTTGAAAGTCCGTAAAAGATTGGCC
Source organism: Lithobius niger (assembly GCA_023313725.1). Classification (NCBI taxonomy): domain Eukaryota; kingdom Metazoa; phylum Arthropoda; class Chilopoda; order Lithobiomorpha; family Lithobiidae; genus Lithobius; species Lithobius niger. The sequence goes on along the minus strand of JAHWFP010072164.1, from coordinate 66,049 downwards.
TTTAAGTAGCACAACATCAGTGAGTCAATACCCAGTGCTTAGAGCCGTAAATAATAAGGCAAATGTTTCGTTCCAGTTAGTGAATTTGTAAAACCTACGCTTAACCGATTCCAGATGGTCAATATCCTGCAGAAGGTGTGGAGACCAAACCAGGCTTGCGCACTCCAACTGAGGTCTAACATAAACTTTAAAAGAACTCACTTTTGTTTCAGTGCAGCCTGAAGTAAATATCCGCTGAATCAACGCCAAACGACGACCTGCACTCACTGTAACATGTGCATAATGAGTCGATGATCTTTTGCCAAAATAACACCTGGCATGCTGATTCCCTAGCTAAAGTGAATCTAACATTATTGATTTAACTGCCCTGGCCCCAGAAATGGCGATCCTCAGCTTATAGTCCATTCAACTTTGTAACAAGCAGTGAAGTACGGAAGTTGTGTTTAAACATGGATATTAAACAAACTTTGTCTACGTGTCTTTATTAACTCTTTCTACTTTAGAATGGCTTGTTCCGTGAATACTATATCGTGTGAGCATCTCACCCCACTACAAGTTAAGCCCAAATCTTGTAACTTGACTGTGTGGGCACTAATTCCCCAGTCCCACCCCATGTTAAATTTAATAATAAATGGCCCTTTTTTTGTTGTATACGTCTTGCATGGTGTGTTGTTTTTTATTCGCTTTTATTTCCAGACTCGTCATTTCTACCGAAATATCACCACTGTTACTGTGTTTGATAGTTCATCAAGATAATTAAATACTACTTACATTTTTGTTCCCCTCATCTCAGTGCTAACCAGTCTTGTGTAATGTACAAAACGATGGCGCAAATTTTTGTTTGCATTTTTTAACCATTAACCGTTGCTTTAAGTGTTAAACATATCAGTACAAACTGAGAGATATTTAAATTCTTCACAAAAGTAGGTCATTTGTGAAGTAGACTGCAAATGGACCTTTAAAACTTCTGTTTTTGCAGAACTTAGCAAAGCATATTCGTAATTAAATTCATTCAACTCGGTTCACACCGTTAGCCGTAACCGTGGGACAGGGTGACAGACGGCAACATAGTAAAAGGTAGTGTTAAGACAAAACCCTATTAGCTGCGTTTCAATTAGTTTATTATAGGAATTTCAAGATACAGAATTTATAGAAACAATAGATGTCGCAATCTTAGGGCCAATGTTTCAGTAAATGGGCTTTGAAAATAAGCTCAAAATACTTTCATTATTTTTCAGATACTGTGGTAAAGAACTAGAAGGCCATGAAATGACAACAAGAGAGAATATTTTAACTTTTGTGTTTAGTGGTGAAAAAAGATGGAGAGGATTTAAAGCCGAAATTGTTTTTGTTTAAAGCTTGACGCTATTGTTAGGTGATTTTATTTTTATTTTACATGATAAGAATTAAGTACTGATACGACAAAAATAAATTTTGGAATCACAAGGTGTTTGCATCTTTTCTATTCTCACATGCACGTTATTTAATGCTCAATGTCTGATTCACTAACTTTTAGTTTATTGTTTATTTTCCTATCAGTTATCCACAAATCTGAGCATAACTAGTAAAAATATACTATAGTCAGTTAAACAATAAACTTCAGGGTAAATGGGCCAGCATTAACGGCTTGCTTTGTTAGAATACAATACACATTAATTTGAGGAAGAGATAAAGATGGTTCCACAACTAGTACAAGATCCGAAGACTGGCTCCCCTTTCCCACTGTGCTATGGAATGGAAGCCTAACAACCAGCTACATCCGTGTAGAAGATGCTGTTCAGTATTTTGCAGCGGTGACCTAAACGTCATAAACACGTACAAAATGAGGAGAGCAACTTGTTCTTGGCCGAATTATTTGCGACCTTTAACTTTAATTCACCATTCAGGTAGGTTGAACACTGAACAGCTTCTGAGTTTGATTGGAATCCGTGGTAAAGTCCTCCCTTAGCCCAGTGGTAGAGCATCCGGCCTAGTATACCGGGATTCCTGGGCTCGGGTTTTATTCGGGGCAGTTTTCATTTCTTTCTTTCTCATATCATTTCTTCATAATGCTTATTTTATCCTGACTGCTTCTGTAATACTTTACTCTATATTCATTTAAACAAAACGGATGAAAACCTATGTACGTTGCCTTTTAGACTTAAAAATCAGACTGCCAGAGAAGGGAATTGAACCTATGCCTTTTTTAACCAAAGGCCATACTTCTACTGACAAACCATACTGAATAGTCGTGTCAGTATGGATTAGCAGTAGAACTGCAGGTTTTGGTTTCAAAAGCCTTTGGTTTCAGGCAGTCCTAAAGGAAACGTAAGTAGATTTATAGCCATATTTTTTTAAACATTTAAAAAGCTTGTTTGGCTTTCCGTCCCGTTTATTCCCTGTACTCATTTATTCATTCACTTCATGGTTGTAATGTTTAGTTACGTCTGCACACGTCAGTAAGAGTTAGAACTGGGCAAATGTTTTTATCCATGACATGACATCGTAACCAGATGTTACCCCGTTACTCAAGTATATAATACTCAAAAAATACATTGCTGGTCAACAGTTTCTTTAAAAATTGACACGATTTAAAGAGAAAACAAGCAGGTACATTTAGTCTGTGCTATGAAATTAGAAATAGGAATCACTTCAATTCACGACGTAAAAAGATGAAAAACCTGTCTGTAACTCTCGCTTTGGGTACCAGATGCCATTGGCTGTTTATGAATTACGTCGTAAGGAACTAGAAAACTGTTGTGCTTGAGTTAAAAGAAAACAACAATAGTCATACAACTTAACAATTCGATGACCACACACAACTTCACTGAGTAAATGATAGGGGATAAGGGAAAAAAAAGATACAGGGACGGACTTTAAAGTAAGTAGAGATAGGTTAAGTTAATTCGAATAACAGTAGGTGTGAATAACACGTCAGTAGATCAGATCCAGGCTGATAACAACTTTATTAGAAACAATGACCCATGCTGGCTTACCTGTCTGTTGCCTCAGTACCACAACGTAAAAGGTGTCTCGAAGGTGTGATTACGTCCCGTAATAAATATCCAATAAAAAAGTTATTGAAGATAGTGCCATCTCGGACTGATATTGTAGCACCATATTGTTTGGTGCTAATGACCTGGCTGACGACACGTCATTAAGCTGCACTCCGTCCCCCCCCCCCCCCCATATTTTTGGTCAGACACGACGATTAAATGTAGGTTTCAATATAAGACCATGTAACGAACATGTAATTATACTTAAATCCTCCCTGGGTTTCGACCTTGACTACCACTGGCTATCATTCAGTAGCCTGTTTGTGTAGCATTTTTAGTTGGTCGTCGTCAGGTGTCAGTAAAGACTGCATGATCGTAGCCAGAACTTTCAGATAAATATTTAAATTACAGAAAAGTAGATATCAGTGTTACCACAGTCTGGACCACATGCCGTTACCGTTCTGTTTGTTAGAAATTATAACCTATTCATATTACAGCTACATGCTAAAAGTTCTTTACTTTATAACATGATGAAATCAGCAAATCAGTCAACCAATATTTTACACATAAACTAATAGTACAGTTTTGTTAAAAAATACAGGAATGAAACTATCATAACTGAACTTGGTTAGTTTGCGATTGTGCTGTTCTACCAGTTGCATGGTCGTGGTTGATCTTCCTCAAAACACGCTTAAATTCGTCTTGTGTAGTGAAACCTGAGCTGTTTGTTTTTCTAATGTGTAGGCGGCGTTATAACTATCCTCAAGTTTCCACTAAAGAACAAAGTATTTAAAGTATTTATAAAACCTGACGAAAAATAGCAAAGTGGGGGAGCTAAACTAAGATTAGACTGAACAAATTCTTCTAAGGGAAGCTGGGGACCTTTGGAGTTTAATTAGGGTAAAGAGGCTTGTTTAGGTTGGGGGAAAAGCCTAACCACAATTGGGCTTACTAGCGGCCTAAAAGCAAAAAATTCCCTTAACTAGGAGACCTAGCAGGGGTTGAAGAGGACCAGCCAGTTGGCTGGCCCCATTGCTTAAATAGGTTTTGGTAACCCCTGACAACCGCGAAATAGCCAGGTTATTACGGGTAATGGAAGCTTCTAGAAGGTTCTAGAGGCAGGAAACGGAAATAACATTACAAGGCATAGATAATGTCCACTTATGTAAGAATAGACAGTTAGACACACAACACTAAGATTGGCTATTGGCCCCAGAAGACATGTAAGTACAAGATTTGCGACAAAGCCTCTAAAATGTGACCATCATAATTGATTCTCCAAGTCTTCTCGTTAAAAAAAAATTACTCTACTTCTCATTTTAGGTTGTACTGAATCAGAAGAATCAAGTAAATATTGAGCTCAATCCTCGTTTGAATGGAAAGGATTGATAATGATTTATATGATATTCGAATGTAAAGTAAAGTTCGTCTTTTTTTCACTCCTTCAGCAAACACCAGCTTAGTAGCATGAACAAACTATTTTTTTCTAATCTACTCAGCATTCAGAAACTGTGTGAACATGACAACATCATTTCATTTGCAGAATAATGAAACTTTTATTTATTGTTCACATGCAGAACCTCGTCCTGTACTGTAATTTACAACATGCAACGTCCACGAGAATCTATTTTATGTTAGAAAATAATTACCTATATAAAACGCAACGTCTTTCCAAGAAGGCCAGGGTGCAATTCACATTCTTCCCGAAATTACTACTCAGCACAATCTGTCGTTCGGTAATTTATTTTGTGTGCGTCAGTGCTGCTAACGTAATCTTGCAATTTTGCTTAGTTCAACAGTTTGAACCAAAATGATGTACATCTATATTATTTATGACATCGGAGGTAGTGTGACAATAGTAAAGAGATAACAAAACCTTCTAAAGCGATTTAATATCAGGATGTAGCTGAATAATCAATGGTTTCTGATGGTAAAGCATGGCTGACATAAAACTTAGGCACAAAGGAGGTTGCGATACTGCTGAGCATAAGTACTAGAACTCGTCGTTGCCTTAACAATATTCTGCTTATCATTATCACGATGTTGCAGTTTTGGCATTTTGGTCTGGTTTGCTCTATTGGATGTCTGGTAAGTCATACATTTTCTTTCATAATTTAACTGATTACTGAATTTGGACTCTCACTTTTTCCAAAGAGAATTTTTAGCAAATAAAATCAATAACATGCCCAATGATTGTGAGCGGCAATGCGCTTAATTTGGTTATACACTGGTAAAGTTTTTAGTATTATTTATACTACATGCAGGTGTACAGGAAACACGAAGAATAACCGCAAATTTCTGATACTGAAAGTAAGCATTTAATAATGGACGTAAATTAAAAGCTCACCAATAGCAGTTAATGTTTTTTGGTTTAGAGGCAGATGCTTCTATTCAAAGACTCAATTCAATACAAAAATATAATCAACTTTAATCAACTTTAAACAAATTTGTACTGATATTTATCTATACGTGATTTTGTTGATAAATTTTTGTTGAAAACTTCAGTTCGAGAAAGACAATAAATTAAACAGAGAAGAATGGGTGCATTACAAATCACTGCACACCCTTTGCAACGTTTCTGCTCTTTGGTACATTGATTCACTCATAGAGATCCATTAGGTTCACAGATGTGCAGATATATATACAGATTTTGTCTATATCTGATTTTGTTGATACATTTTTGTTGAAAAAGCCAATTCGAGAAGAGAAAATGAATTAAAGAGCAAGGAATGGGCGCATTACAAACTACAACACAACATATGCAACGTTTCAACTCTTTGTAACCCTGATTCACCTCTTTAGAATTCCATTGGGTTTGCGACCCATTGTTTTAGACACCTTGAAATTTACAGAAGATGAAATAAGGACATTCCTAATGTCTATTGGTTGGTTAACAGAAACTTTTTTGGTAAATTTTTTGGCACAGTTTAGAAGCATTCAGTAACCAGTAAGAAATCAGGACGAATCTAAAGGATAGTTTGATTATTCGTAGGTAGATACTTAAAGTCAACCTATTACAAAATTAGCATTCTAGCATTCTAGCATTCATTGGTTTCTAGCATTCTTAAATGTATTGTCGGCGACATTGACTATATCAAACGAATTACAGAAATAATTTTGAATGGGATGTGCTACAATATAACTTGATACAAAACAAAACGAAGTAGCTCATGTATGCCTACGTGAGTAGCGAATAAAGTAAGAAAATACTCTAAAATATCTTTAATGGATCTTTAATGGATATTTTAATGGATCTTTTAAATAATCTAGCGAATTGCAGACTTAGCGATTTTAAAACTACCTCCTGGAGACATGACTTTCAATGACCTGCGAGCATCCAAAGATCAAGAAATTGAATTAAACTCAGCTTTACTGCCATCACCTGTTGATAAGGTAACACGCGTAAACGTACAGTGAGCCACCGTGACGAAATAAATTTTGCAATCTTGGCCATAAAATGCACTCAAACTTATATTTTGACGAGACTTGTTTTGCATACACCCTCAGTGAAAATCTTTAATTACTTTGTGGTTATCGGTGTAATGCGTCTGGGCATACTATGCTTTTTCGAATAAGGGATTGGTAGATATCCATTGTGGGAAGGATTTAATTCACAACTCTTCCTACAACTTTTCCGCAGGGACTGATGGCGTTAGCTGCAAGAGGATTTCTAGCTTCTGGTCGCACCCCTTGGAGGTTAACAACGCGCCATCAGCCTTAATCCCTCCTCAGTAATATGCTCTTTTGTCCATTGGAATGACTGCACAACTTGAATCTGTAGGATTTGACCCGAGGCATTTCTTTAATCGTATATCTTCCCCAACCTATGAATGTTACGGAGTTGTAATCTGCAGATCTCTGGTTCTAATCCATATACTTCACCCAAGTAAAAACTTCAAATTTGGTGGCCTATTATATTTTTACCAAATGTTGGCATTAAAGGGTAAATTTTTAGTAATGAACAATTTTAACTTTAATAAAATGCATATAATATTTACAACACCCCAAGCAATGCTTCAAAGATTTCGTAACACGTTTGGCTTTATTACTTATTTATAAAAGGTGGATACAAGAATTCTCAGATGCAGTCGGATAACAGGGCATCCAGGAACACTGTCATCATAGATGCATTGACGAAGCAAGTGAAATATGTCTCAGTGACAAGTAAAATCCACTGAAGAATACAATTAAAACTAGCTGTACCCCCAACATAAAATATGCCTGTGCAGCTGTTTCGCACATGCACCAACAAATTACTTTGTAGGGCAACATGAATTGAAAACGACCACCGACGGACTTCTCCCATGAATCCCACTCCCCCTACTTTGCCTACTGTATGGTCAGATTTTCACATGCAGTATCTCCGGTACCCCTATCTCCCACACACCCCCCCCCCCCCCCACACACAATACCTATACACAGCTGTCCCCCCACCCAAATTTCCCCATTGTGTGGTCTGAATAACCCATCCGTGCTCCCCCTCCCTTAGAACCTATGTTGCTTGGCCTTCCTCCACTCTTATTTTTAGTGTGGCCGAATTTATCAGTTGTCGTTACTAAACCAACTTTGAAAGTATTCATCTCGGCTCTAATGGCCAGCCGTATTGAAGTAATGCTTCGTTTGTTACTGATTGTTACAGGACATATCCGTTTACACTGTTGGCCGCTTACCTTTTTCTTTGCTACCGTGCCAAGAATGAAGCTGCTCACTCTATTTCATTTTTGTGCAGGAGTTTTTCTGTGTGCATATCATCCCAACTAAGCATAGTATGCATACAGATTGTATTATTATTGTGCTAATGAAAAATATTCTCTCCTTCACATTTATGTACTAGTCTTTGATAGGGTTACTGGGTTTAAGTATCAGTTAGACGATGGCGTTCGGCAACAATAAGGTAAGACTTTCGCTGTTTACCCGAGTGTCGAAGCCACGAGGGCAATAAAGCGAAAGTCTTACCGCATTGTTGCCGAACGCCATCATCTACATATTTGTACTACGACGAGTTGAATCTTTAGTGAACGAGCCATTGTTGCAACAAAGCGACAGTGTTAGAGCATTGTTGCCGAACCATCGTCGAACATATTTGTACAACACCGATTTGCATTGTTAGTAACTGAGCCATTATTGTTACAGCATAACAAGCCATTGTTGGCGGGAATGTTCTTTGCTCCACTCCGTTTTTAAAACTCAATAACTGCAATAAATGCCTTTATTTGTTTATTTTAATACATTTTAACTCTTTCCTTCGGGTCTTTCTTCAGTTGCAATAAATGTATTATTTTAGAAACATTGATATGTATTAGAATATTGGTTTGTTATGAGCATATTCGAATAGCATATTTTCCATTGGAATATTCACACAAAAATTCAATGTTTTAATTTTTTTTGAGTTAGTTATTAAGTTTTCCTGTGGGCTTCTCGAGTCCCAGTCAGTCCGCACTATGTTTTTTTCCTGTTCCCCCTTTCCTTCTCAACCAATTTGTGGTGGGAATGATCCATGCATTTTGGATTACTCGCTTGAATCTGGGGGGGGGGGGGGGGTGATTACAGAAGCACGCAGCAGTTCTTGTTAAAACATTTAAGAACTTAAGAATGGGAACGTCAACCAGAGCTCTATGGTTGCCAGTTGATAGATAATATCAACTTCAATATCATACGTAAAAGGAAAAACACCTTGGTGGATTACAATAATTCCGTATAGTACTGCGGTTGGCAACTTAGCATTTTTTTTCTGGTGTGTATTCCAAGTTGCCTTGTCTAGTAGGTTAAATTAAACTTGTGGTTATATTTCGTATGCCTTGCATTGCCAACAGACTAAATAAAACTTAGGCATTTACTGAAAACTATTTTTGGTGAGAGGGGGTTGCAGGGAGATTCGGCCTAATCATGACACCAAAAATTTGAAGAAATATTTTAATATTCGAATATTGTTTATGAATATTCGAATATGCTTTTTTCCCTATTCGTCCGACCCCTAACGTAAACATTGCTAGCGGTAGTAAAATTACTTAAATAAGTCAGAACCCCACGCCTGCATTTTCTATGCCTAGAATTATTTTTTCTTATTTAAAAAATAATAATAGTTATTAATTTAAAGTGTGAAATAGTTTAATATTACTTTAGAAACTATTTGGATACGTAAACATGAACAGCAATTGTATTTCCACTACTTAAAAAGATCCAAAGACCTTCGTTTTCTTATTTACGTAAGCAAGAAACCTACACATTCGTTTTCTTACTTACGTAAGTAAGAAACCTACGCCTAGCCGTGGTTCTTACTAGTGGTAAGACAACGGTTTCATTGTTGCAGTAGTGTGTTTTCATGATATAAATCCACTGCTGCAACAATGGTCCAACAATGAAAGAGTTACACAATGTTAGTTAAAATAAATGTTCAGAATACAACGAAGTGTGTTTTAAACAAATGTCGAAAGCGATAATGAGTGGGAAGGTTTAATTGTTTGCCATTCAGTCGTACTTTCTTCACCCGCGAAACTGTCATTAGCCGAACTGCAGACATTTAGGCTTCCATGACGGCGAACTAGAAATAGCTAGTTAATCACATGACAGTGACTTGTGCATGAACCATTGGGATCAAAATCAAAGTCAACTGCAGCCATGCTTTCTTCTTGCAGAGTGAAACGAGATAACACGTGACGGTATTGTCTTGTCCTGTTTGGTCCACAATAGGCTTTCCCTTGAAGCCTTTGAATGCGATCCGTATGCTGTAACTTGCAACGTAATCCCCTTCGTGTTGTTGCTTTCTTGAACTGGATGAGGGTCACATTACTCCTTATTAATTCGTCTGGCGAATCCAAGAGTCTAATGACTCTTTCTAATTCTTCAATCCTAACAGTTCCATCATTTCCAAGTCTCATTGCTGTCCCAGTGTCTTGGTAAAAATGTCCGCCAGGTTCATCATCGTTGGGATGTATTCAGCCTTCACTTACCATCACTTATTAGATGTTAGTTGTAAAATTTGATTGAAGTAGCATGTTGATGCTTGTTTCCAAGCATGCATGTTAGAAGGGCTACAGCCCGACATTAGGCCGGTTGTTTTCAGGCTCAAGATGTTGTCCTGTTCAACATCACACTATTGAATGTTATTTCTTTGACAGCAGAAATACTCAATGTGGTTTCTTTCGATTTGTAGTTTACTGATAGGCCAAACGAGGAGGTGTCAGTAGGGGTAATCCCAAATTCTTATGTTTTTTCAATTTTTACCCACCTGCACAATGTAATTGTATGATTCTTACAACGACATTTCGTCATACTCTGAAAACAGTAAATGTACAATGCTTTAGAGGATCAAATGTTCATTAAAATGCTGTTTCGGTCAGTGTCAGTACCTAACTCTTTTTAACTGTGCCAGTAAACGGACAGTAGCTGCCAATAAAATTATTTTCAGCATTTCCACGTTTTATGTATCCCTATATCACTGTAGTTTAAATATTAGAAAAATTCATTCGTTTCACAGTAAATTTTTCTCCATTAGGTTTCGCTGGTTAAGGAATATAGATAAACTAAATTAAAAGTAAGTATTTGTTCCATGTCTGAATTAAAATTAGTATAAATGTTGAATGAATACAATATTTCGTGACTGCTTGTTACACGCATACTTTCGTAATGATAACTTTCAAACTTGGCTTCGCTTAAACCCGACAATATGTGTTGTGTATTGTAAAAGAAATCTAACGGTACATGCTTATTTATTTTTCATTATTATTTGGTTTAGGTAAATCCTATAACAATGAATCCGAAAAAGACGTCAGAGGGGGAGTTACTTTGGGAAGGAGATATGATTCTTACTCCTGAACAAAGAGCCATTCTTTACAATGGACAAGATCCACGTGGATCAGTTAACAGAGACCCAAGGAAGAGATGGACCAATGGCGTTATTCCTTTCATCATTACGGAGGAATGTGAGTACACATGATAAGACCAATCTTTTTCATAACTAAACATGTTATTATATAAAATAGTGATGAATAGTGAGCCCACGTTACTTCCTGAGGTAAGCAAATTGCATGGATGAGTTCCGGTATAGGTGGCGTAGTAATTTTACCTTCACTTTCATACGGAATAGGTACCATCGTTACCTTCACTTTAATGAAATATTCCTACAGCGCTATGTCGTTCATTCGCAGTTAACTAGGCGTAAAAATGAATAATTTAGTCTGCTTACTTTTTTGCTTAGTGAAATAAAATGTTCATCTAGTTAAATTTAATTTGGAATAAAATGATTTCCTGTAACATATTGTAAACTACAATATGACGTATCATTGTTTTCTGAACTTGTACTCAACTACTTATGCAATATTTATGAGACTTATGGTTTCAGCAGTAAAACCACATCCTCATCCTTATCCTCAAAGGTCACCCAAATGTCTGAATTAAAATGATGACAAAAGTTGAAAACAATACGAAACATATTTGGATTTACATCTGCATTAGGGAACATTTGTATCAAGAAATAAAATCAGGAAGGAGTGCAAACAGAGAAAAACGCGAGCATATAATTATTTCGACATCAATAATACCTTACAGCAATGTTTTTCTAGGAGCAGAAAAATCTGTTCGCAACATTACTCTTAAGAAGAAAATTCAAGAAGATTGCCTCTTTAAAAAGAGGTTAGTAGACTAATAGTTAAAAATATGTAATAAAACTTACAGTTGAAGCATACACGGTATCAATATGTAACAAATGGTCGAAGTAGTATAGGAAAAAATCAATTACAATTGACGAAAAACAGTTTGGAATGCCAATAGGGACTAAGCTAAGGGGAAAAATAAAGCAAGTACCAGGCAGTAGGATTGAATGAGTAGGTGTATTCAGTCACAGGGTAGGGAGGTGCGTGAAATAATGTCAAGGGGAAGATATAAAACGGAGGGATAGGATGAACTAATAAAAGTCAACACAACACTTAAATTGCTAGAGGAATGGGTCATAAATTGGGGAGAAGGGGTAAGCTGATTATTAAGAATTCGAAGACACCAACCTTTGTCTAATGTAAGGGAACGATTTTAGATTTTCAGGAAGGTATTGGAATGAGGTGTTAACACCGAAGCATCAGCTCATTTATCTGTCTGGCCCTTGCTGGGTTTACTGGACTACTCCAACCACACACATATTACCTACTAAATTTATTTCAAAAATTGCGCTCACACATTTGCCTGGAATGTATGCAGCTTACGCATGCAGATCCTCAATCCATGTATGTGCTGAATGCTGAGCCAACCATACAATAGTAAGGCTCAAGTACCTTTGATGATTAAGTTCTTTGAACCAAAAACCTAGCAATTACGAAAGTACATGGGAGTTTGTGTTACATATAGTGAAGCAGCTAGGTAACTATGCTCACTGCAATAAAATTTCTACTACCCAAGCTTACACTGGCTAAAACCGTCTAGAAATGCAGGAATCCCAAAATATCTCCTTGCATCCAGTCATCACTTATGACCGAAGATGGGCTACCTCTACACCCCAGTAATGAACACGTAAAATAACACTTAGATGCATGTCAGTCTCCTCCTAAAGCCATTAGTATGATACAAACGTGCTAAATGCAAAGAGGAGACCAATTTTGTACATCAACAGGTAAACCACCCTGTCAGTTGAAAAGCGATTCGATCACATCTATTCTTCGATTTATCAGGTTTTTCGAATTGGTTAATATTCAAGTTAAGCATCTGCTTAGCAATATGAAGGTCATTGCAATATTTTATAGAGATTGTAGCATCTCTCTTATACTTTTCCCAATTTTTCTCTCCGAGTAATAGTTTTCAGGCTTGTAACAATGCTCTTCCCCATTGAAGTTTTGCTAAAATATGTTTGTTACATTAGTCAACCGGCGAATGTTGATTTGATATCAAACTTGAGGTTAGTTACTACGTTATTCCCCTAATAAATTAGGGTTTAGTTTTGAGATCGTGGCAATGAAATTATATTGTTACGTGTCATCCATTTTTATTTTAGAATTGACACTTTTGAGAATGGTGTAGACTTGGTAAATCACGAGCAGTCAGAACAAATTCCCACTTGCATTTGCCAATGTATAACATGATTCTTTTGATACTTCATGAGCCCAATAGAGCAACCCGAGGATTAATTTCAATTCCTGTCAAACAGACATTTTACATCATTTGTTTTGACAAACATCTAGAGATTGTGCTTCTCAGTTTTAAATTAACTGTGGGTCATATACAGTTGCAATACAGCAGGTGTTAACAACTTATAGATAGATGATTACCACAAGAACTACAATGACTCCCATTCTGGCATTGATATTGAGTTCTGCGTCGTGTAGCAGTGCATTTAGCTGCAAGTTCAGCCACTACAATGTTAAGCATTCTTACCTGCTCAAATATTTCTTCATGAACGTGTCCTGAGACTACTGTGCCATTGGCAAGAGAGTATCAATACAAAGGTAAGAGTTTCCAACTAATCAAATCAGACCATTTATGTGTGGTCTTCATTAAATTTTAGACCACAATTTACTGCACTTCTGAATTATGCCAACAATGAAACTTTTTTAAGTAATGTAGGAAATAATCCGTACGTTGTATTCCAAAACTGCTATTGCCAATAAATGCCTATGTCAAGAGACAGCCAACTACAATATTCCGTTTCCATTTCAAGTTTGTACAGGGTATCAGAAAATAAGATAAACCAATTTTTACTGGTTGTAACACTTTTACAAATGTTGTTCCAAAAGGTTTTAACAAAGGTTTTAACAAGTGGGTGAGAAAACTTTCCATTACCATACTTAACTAACGGTACTAATTTTCCATATTTTAAAGCTAAAAATGACACTACAGTAATCAAAGCTGCCATGAAAGAATGGGAGGATAATACTTGCCTGAAATTTATTGAAGTCGAAGCTGGAACGGAACAACCTCATTTAATATTCATGAAAGGGAATGGGTAAGTAGGACGTTTATAGTTTTGCTGTAATTTAAAAAGGTTTTGTGTCAATGGCAACCTAGGCGAAAGCCCGCTGGACAACTACATCGATTTCCTTGTCAAAATCCTCTTAGGACAGTACCATCGATCCCCTTGAAAACAACTACCCCTTGGATAATAGCCTCAGCTCTAAAAATAAGTAAATAAATGTCTAAATAAGTAGCTGTGAGAAAATCGCAGCTGTGAGAAAATCGCAACAGTTATGAAACAAACTGTCCCTTATGCATATAACTATCATAACTAACAATTTTTCATTTTTGAGTTGCACACTCGGTTTATTCTTCCCCACCTACTGTACAAGTATGATAACTGTCAGGGCCACCATTATGGGGATATAGAAGCTGTACAACTATCGTAACTGCAAACTTGAACATTTTTATTTGAACAACTATTATATGTGTATCTGTCACAGCACTAATTTAGTGTAGGCTACAACTGTGGTAAGTGTTGATAGAATAGACTGTTGTGCACTGTGATTTTGCTTAGATTGTAGGTTGTTTGCAAGGCATCAGCATAGAGATAAGTTAAGTTACACTAACTGTATTTTCAGCTTTATAATAATAATAATAATAATAATAATAATAGTCTGCTTTATTCGAGTACACGATGTTCTGTACAGGCACGAAATTCATACGAAGTTGTATGTGCAAAGCAATGTTAATCAACTTTAGACGACATAATATAATAATTTTTTTTCTTTGTACAATTATTTAATATATTTTCATATAGTATAAATAGGAACAATACAAATAGTACAATAAAATAAAGATAATAAATAATAATAATAATAAATATTTATAAACTAAAGAAAGTGATTTGGAACAAGAAGGGATGAATGTGAATACACACCATACCAACTTTTAAAACAGTGCATAAGTGGAGTCTATGAAAATCAGGCAACTAATAAAAACAAATTTAAAAATTGTTTAAAACTGTTAACATATTTCGCAGTGATTGTTTCCATACCCAGAGACTACTAGAACAGTTTATAAACTAATAAAAACAATAAAACTAATATTATAATAAAATAATTGTAATAATAATAATAATAATTTTATTTAGGAAACAAGATAATACACGAAGCTCCTAGATCTTGTATGTGGACTGATGGGCAATACAAACAACATTATGAATGACACAAAATTTGATAAATCTTTACATCTGAGACATTGGTGTAATTAGTGTAATTGATAAAGTCTAAATGAACATACCAGCATTAATTTTACAATAAAAAATATATGCAAAGGGTAAATCGCTATATGAATAAAGTACAATGGTGTTACATTTAGGTAAGTCCCAATATCCAGTTGTTTACATATTTTCTCATTTTATTAGCACTGTATCAGTCTTAAACAGGATGGGATTTCGTTGAATAAGGATGGAATAATATAAGACATGACTCTTTTACCGTATGAATTTCTCCAAGGTGGAGTCTGCAACCATGCATTGTTGGTTTTTTTAGGGTCTTATTGCAATACAATACTTACATTGTACGCTCGAGTCTGTTCGAAGACATTTTGTATGAGCTTCAAAAAATACATCATGTTCATTGTTATTTAATCATTCAACATGTCACCCTATAGCTTACAGTTATGCACAAATTTTAAACAATATTTAATGTCTCATCATCTTATATTATTTTATTCTATCATTTATATATATAATTTAGATGCTTATTTACTGAAAATAGTGTTTTAGACAAATTTCATCTTTTAAGTTCATCTTAAAATCTTTTATTGTGCAATAAGTCATGAGTTGATCTGAAATTTTTTTATTTCTTTTCCATTCATGTTATTCCAACTTGGCAGTACATATTTTGGTGTAATTAATCTTAATCTATTCCCTCTCTGTTCATTTTTTGTTTTGTGTATATTTGAATAATAATTTTTGGTAATTATTATATAATTTCGGAGTTCTATTATTTTCATGATCTTCATTTCTTTGTATATTTCTTTTCTTTTAGTTTTCCCATTCCCAAATAACACTTTAATTATTTTGTTTTGAACATTTTGCAATCTTTCAATTAAATACTCTGAAGCAAACCCATATAGTTCTATACCATATCTTAAAATACTCTCTATCCATGCTTCATACAAGATTTTAAAATTTTTTTTTTATCTAATATGTTTCTCACTGCATAAATCTTAAGTAAAATTTTTCTAATATTTTGTCTTACTAAAAGTATATGTGCTTGAAATTCCATTTTGTATCTATTTCCATTCCTAAATAATTTGTTGTTTCTTTTAGCTGCAATTTTACACATTCCTTCTTACATTTTGTATTTTTCTTATCTTCATCAAAATTTTCACAGTTTCCTACAGTTTTTTTTTCATTTTTGGCACTGTGATATTCATTTGTACTGTTTTCTCTTTACTAATGAATAGTTCGTTTTCAATAAACCAGTCATTTATTGGTTAAAGTCATCTTGTAGATTATTTATCATTTTTATAGTGAAAATGTGCTAAAATCATAATAGTATCATCTGCGAAAAGAAAGAGATTTGTTTTTTCAATATTGTTTGATATGTCATTTGTATAAATCAGGAAGAGTAATGGTCTCAATACAGATCCCCGTGGAACGTCAAATTTTTTATTTTTTAAATAACTACTTTCTTCCTTTATTTTTACTAACATTTTCCTATTGCATAAGTAACTTTTAATATTATTATAGATTTTTCCTCTGAGTCCTATTTTCTCACATTTAAAAAAAAGAATTTCAGAATCAAAAGTATCAAAAGTTTTCTGTAAATCTACTAGAACTGTGCCGACATATTTTCCTTCATTTAATGGCCTAGTTATTATTTCGTTTTTTTCTACTAATAAGTCAGTTGTTCCCTTTTCCTGGTGTATCCATACTGTACATTTGTACATAATAATAATAATAATAAATAAATTAATTAATTTATTTTATTTAAATTTTATATAAATTTTATTAAATAAATAAATAAATAAATAAATAAATAAATAAATTTATTTATTAATAATAATAATAATAACTAATAATAATAACTCATAGTAATAAGCCTAATAAAAACTAAGGTAAGCTCAAAATTCAGCCATTTTTTAAAAGTGGAAGAAGTCAGCTGTTTTAAATTTAAAAATTGCTTAAATTGTTAACAGATTTTGCAGTGATGGTTTCTTCACCCACTTCAATCTTATGCATCACACTAAGCGTTGCAGGAACCATTGTTACCAGCCAATTTATCAGCCGTATTGTTGCAATCAACTGTATGGTGGTGTTGGTATTGTTGCCTTTGTGACACTACAATAAGCAGTTAACATTAAAACAATGAAATACAATTATTGTTAGTGCTGTTATCCCAATGCAGAAACTTCTACTAAAGCATCAGGGATTGTGTACAAGTATACAACTAACAATATGAAATTTTTAAACCCTGCCAAAGTATTTAATAAGTAATTATTTTACTCCCTCATCACGTTTACAGTAAAACAAAAGGTGCATTTTTCGATTTGTTACAAGCAATTCCGTAATTTTTTTGCTATCCTATAAAACTTGCAAACTGCTAGTTACGAGAGTTGTATTCTTAGCCATCATTATATGCTTGCCCATTCTTTCTTTTTAAAAGAAATGTTTGCATCGGAAACAACTCTTTCGCTTGATACCAAATCATTTGTTCTCATTTTGAAATAAGACAGAAAATTAAATCATCGTGGGCAGGGTTGTAGATGGAATTTTTTCTAGAGGGTCGACAATCATCTTTATCCCTCCCCAAAATATTTACACTTGCCAATATCCCTAAGTGATGCTTTTTGCGTTCCCCATTCTGTCCATCTGTCAAAACAATTAAGACAGGCGATATCTTACGACTACTTACTGGAGAGACTAACGAAACCACGGCGTACAAGATTATATCCTTGTCTTGGTCAAGAACATTTTTAGATGTTGCACTTGCAGTTAGAGTGATCGCTACGAAAAAGTGAAAATATGCAAAAATATTCCAAAAAAAGAAGACAAAGAAAAGTTCTTGCGTTTAACTGCGTCTTCTATAGGAGCATTCTCCCCATCCTTTCCCCGCTGGTCATGGGCCTGGTGGTAGGTTTGTAGTCTTGTGCCCATTATCCCTTTACTATTTTATTGACCGGAGTTGAAAAATGCCCTTCGGATTTCCAAAATTCCTTTTTGTGCCAATAGACCCTGCTTGCTATGACTCCAGTAAATTTTGTGATATCCATGATATCATTAACGTCTACCTCAGGATGCTTATGTCTTAATGCACTTTAAACTGTCAAACCCGTTTTGCTCTATTGGCTGCAGCTTGTAAGTTAGAGTATTAATGACATGGAACGGTAATAGCCATCTTGATGGTGATGAGCATTCAGCAACAGGTGTTACGGAGCATAACAACTGTGCAAGTACTATATCACCCACACAGTTTTACGGAAGAAGACGTCTCACACAGGTCTCTGAAGTTAGCCTTCTTTTCATTTAGGGTATGTATTTGACTGGGGGATTTGGAACCTTTATCTTGTTAAATCTTCAATAAAAATTATTTCTGAGAAAGTAATAATCCTATGGAGTAGTAATGGTCATCCTAAATATAAATGAATAAATATGTTAATAAATAATACTTAAATTTTTTTAAATTTATCTTTGACATTAGCTATTAAAGATCATTGTTTCTTTGAAATGAATTTATAAAACATTTTATGTTGTATATGAGCTAACATAAAATGTTAAAATTGTACAGTTGTTGGCGGAGCGAGTGAGCGAAGCGTAGCCTGTAACGGACACCAAATTGCAAAATGTTGGTTGGTCCGTTGGTTGCACATTTTTTGTCAGGGTGGAGCAGATTGGAATGAAATTTCGTACAACGCTTGTTGCACCAAACAGTATCGCAGAGCCAAAATTTGCCGTTAGTCGAACAATTATTACGGGAGATATAAGAAATTTTCGAATTTATTTCTAACACTCACCATCGTACATTTGGAATCGTGAATAGTTAAGGAATTCCTACGACGCATACACCTTACTGGTGGTAGTCAAGTGAACTTACAAAAACGTAGCAAATTAAATTTTGGTTGCTTCTTTCTAGCTGATAACCTTTTTCGACGTAACTCAATGAAATAATAACATTTCGTCCTTGCATTTTACCTTTACAGGAAGAAACGCAAACATAAAAAACAAAAGGATTCCGGTACAATACACCTTAGCATCATTTGAAAAAAAAAACAATGCTTGGAGGAATTACCTTCAGCATGGCAACGAAACTGGAATTTACACTAGCGATGGGAATCCCGAATATGAAACCTATATCGTCGTATTACGGAGAAGCTATACATATAAAACGAAACCAGACATCAGACGACGGTATTTACACACAGAACGAAACAACAACATGCCTGGGTCTAATAATTTAAAGATTCCTCGTTGCCACGGCAATGTGTGGACTCGAAACCGTGATGTATTAATGAATAGGCCTAATCTCACCAAGCTGTCGATGCGCCATTAAGCTTCATTCCCCCCTAATCTCAAACGCAGTTGCTATACTTACGAAATAAAAATAGGAACTAAAAATTAGGCCTAAAGCTACAAATTAGGCCTAAATACTAAAGTAGGCCTAAGAGCTAACATTTTTGACCTACAATATTGTGGTCGTTACTCATGGATTATAATGTAGTTTTAAGATTGCTATCGCTGAGTGTGATAGAGGTGTGCACATCAATATTTTCGTTGGTGGCGTTGTCAAGACTAGTGTTAGACCAGCGGCAGCATTCCCAACCTGTTGAATTTTTTAATTATTGTTAAAAACTATCGCTCTGATGATTGTTTGGCTTACAATTAAATGCTTTATTATTCGTGAGGGTAACGTCACCCACACACGGCCCCTTCCCCACGATCAGCTCCTACCGGATGGCGCGAGAGCGCAAGCCAGAGGGAGACAGGCACAGGGAAAGAGAGGTCGGGTCGGTTTCGCCACATTCATGCTTTTGCCGAGTGATAAACACCGATCTCAACAAAAATCGCAGTCAGTTTCATTCATTGCCCAGCACAGATCTTTACAAGTGGCGCCCAACACGGTGGAAAACACGACGAACCCATGGGAGAAGATGCAAACTGAAGTAAGTGGAGATGCGCTGGGCATTGCAAAGTAGCCATTGTGATGATCAATAAAGACAATGACAATCGACAGTGAAAAAACAAACGACCAGCTCACGTGTAACTCCTAGTGCAGCGATCCGATCGCCGAATGTCCGACTCGCCAGAGGTCAGTAATATATCCACGTAGTTTCAGTGCTGCAAATTTTTGCTCAGTGCCAGAAAAACACGCCGTAAATCATAAGGCCTAAATTCGACCATGAGGCCACATGCGTGCGATCACATCAACCTGGCTGCGACTAAACGAAATCAAGTATGGTGTCCAAGGCAAAATCATAGCGACACTAACGACAAGGGACACCAAATGCATCCTGACACACATGTCGACAATTCTCAAAACGAGGCAACTGTGGCTGACTTATTCAATGTCGGCACGTATGATCAATCAAAAGCAACTATAAAAAAATTAGCAAACTACTGGGAAAATTGAGACAAACGCCGCACCAGCACATGAGTACCAAGACCTCCTGCAGAACCAACGAAGTGCAATGATCATGACCCGTTCACATCCGCCATTTTGCAACCGACATCGACGACTCCGCACAGGTCATCGAGTGTGCCTTGCAGAGAAGGACGATCAACACCACGCAACTCAGCAAGGTCAAAGAAACGCGTCGGCAAATGAAAATGCTGCTAATAAAATTAATGCAAATTTGAGGGGCAACAAAGAAGCAAGAATGGAATCGACTATGAAACCATTTCAGGCTTGTCAGCCGAGAGGTAGACTCGAGAAATCAAAGAATGCAACGAACAGAGTTTCAGACAAAGCAACGCCAACAAACGAAATGGATTTGGCAACAAACAAGCAAACAGAGTTATACCCCGCGCCGACTTCAAATGAATTAAGGCGTCAATGGGAATTGTGCTGCATAGAAAGCCAAAGTTCGCATTCAGCTGGAGAACACGGTGTACACAAAAACTATCATCTGCTAGGGAAAAAACTAGCATCATCACGCTTGCTTTCCCCATCCAGCTCACACTATTCAACCGTCGGCAAATAAATGTGCATTACCATTAATCAGCCTTAGCAGCACCACGGTCTGGCATGTTTTATGTGGTCTAGGCCTCAGAGAATTTGTTCTGAAAACAGACGACGCAGAGGACTGGGAAATACCAACGATGAACATGACCGTAGCCGACGAAATCGTCAACATCAGAAACCTGTTAACCATAGCAACCAATGACCCACACGCAAAAGAGAACAGCGACGACTACAGAAGCCAACTCTGGTGGTCATTCATGAGAATGGAACTAATGAAACCACAATCGTCCGTAGTCAACAACGGAAGACAAGTGGAACTATGGCAGACAAAGGAAACAATATTTTTCGTAGCGGGAGACAGAATGGTGGGCTCTATTCGTGCAACAAAACTCGGGGTACCAAAGCAACCAGAATGCAACACGAAAGTAAGAACATGCAAGTGAAGAACAAACTCTGTGGAACGAACGTTGTCACCAACAGCAATGGGAATGACAAACACCCCGTTCAGACAAATTAAACTGACCGATTAGTTAAATTTAAACGACGTTGAGTAGAAACAACGCCACTAACCATACTGTTAAGCACATAGAATTAAGAATACTAACAACAAAAATACGTTAACTAAAAAAGTAAGCGAAAGATGTTAAACTAAACATGCATTTTGGGGGATATGAAAACACAGCAATGAATCGAAGGAAGTTTAATGGGAGGCTAAGGTTATAGCGTCACTCACTGCATGGGGCTTTAGAAATCAGGGCATACTGGCAGAGGCTATTACAGCTGGGGAGTTGTCATTACGGTTGAAATTTTGTAGAGACCCAGTTCGAGTTCTATGGTGGTGGAGAGGAATGGAACTTGGGGAGAAGAAGGCTAGGCGTTGGAAGGAGAAACAAAACTGGGGTTGGTTGTGTTGCATCCGGTAGCAATTAAATTGGGAGTGAGACACACCGATCGAGTGCCTGATTTCTCTCTCTGAGCAGGTTTTGGGACCATATGATGGTATTCTAAAGGTGGTGACAACAGCCGAGCAAGGAATTAAAATTTTGTGCGACTCATGCTGGTATAGGTGGCAAGGGATTAAAAAATTTTGTACAGGGCGGGAAGCTGGAGGCGAGGGAGATCACACCTTTGGAGTGGCTGGGTGGGGTGCTTCCTCCAAGGGAAGCATCGATGATTGGTAATCATAATGTGCTGGTAAATGAGTGAGCACATTGGTATAGTATAGAAAATGCTGTGGAATAATCTTGGGACTCTATCAGGAACATGAAGAGGAGCAGAGGATGGTAGACGACACGACTAGAAAACATTGAATGGATGTCTAAAAACCGCCGAATTCTTCACCTTCATTTTCCTCCCTTATTATACAACTCTGTTGCATGTCAAACTGATTTGGTGTTAAAAAAATTCAAGCTTACCAATCCCGCGAGTGGGATTACGGCGACGCTCATGCAACTGAATTCTTGCAAAACTCAAATAACGAAGCTTAAAATCGACAAAAGACTGAAGACGGCCAGTGAGAATCAGAGTATCATATTTGTAAGGGATGGGGCCACCGAATGAAAACACTAGCAGGGAAAAGCTATTTTCACAGTGTAAAATGATAGTGTGAACTCAGGAACATTGGCAAGGCAAAATAACTGGAAAATGAGTAAAAAAAAACAAAACTGGGGTGGATAATTTTTTAAAATAATAAGTCTGGGGAAAGGCAACTCGAAGGAGGTTTAGACTGACGTCTATGTTGGAGGGCCACATGCTCTCTCAAAGTTCTTCTCAATTCAATAATGTAACAAAACAAAAAACAAAAAAAAATTAAAACGAATAAATATGGTTATGGATCGATGACAGTAGCCTACGCGACAAATACCTAGTAGGCTATCCCAGAGAGCTTAAGGGAAACGTGATCAACACTGAAACCATGAAATCGAAACTGTCCATATGGATCATGGATTTGGGTACTATACCAGCAATAAGATTTTTTTTGTCAACCAAAGGGAAAACTGAAATTGACTCAGGTGTTCAAAAAAATGAAATTGATTCTTGTGTTTAAAAAGTAGAAATTGATTCTTGGGTTCGAAAAACTGAAATTGATTCTTTTATTCAACAGAACCGAAAACCATGTAACCACATTTTGTAAAGAGTGACCGAACCTCCCTTTTGGTTTTTCAATTTTTGCAGGAGGTACAGATGTATGACAAGATTTAGATTAGGGGTTTGAATAACATCTCTGTAATGTGTGGTGCAGTGGCAACCCGGACCACTGCACTGTGACTGAGGTTGGCGCTAATGACCAAGTTGTCGACGCGCCATTAAGCCTCAATCCCCCCCCCCTTTTGGCAAGAGGGGGGAGCGTGTGACGGTGACGTCCCCGACCAGCTCCCGCCTGGTGGCACGAGAGTGGAAGGCAGAGGGAGACAGGCACAGGGAGAGAGAGGTCGGGTCGGTTTCACTACATGCATGCTTTTGCCGAGTGATAAACACCGATTTCAACCACAATCGTAGTCAGTTTCATTCATTGCCAAGCGCAGATCTCCACATATTAATATTTTGTAATCTTGGGAAGGCACTTTGCGCGGCACTAACTATTGTTGTAAACAATGTCAGAATTAATAGCGGCGGCAGCTCAATTAGCCGTGACAAACGTGCCATTTTATTTTTAGTCGGCGGCGATGGCTCACATCTTTAGTGTCGTATGATTGTGGAAAGAAGCTAAACAGACAATAAATGATGGAGAAAACGAAAACCTATTAATATAATATTATTAAATTATAAATTATAAATACGTAGCTTTGGCCTATTTGAAAATAAAGCTAAAATAAGACAAAGGCCTGCAAATAACAACAGTACGTCACAACAAAAGGCAATTAGCCCAAACTTAACCGAATGAGCATTTCTTCTAGATTTTTAGGGAGCATTAACAAATATGGTACAGTCATTAAAATAAATACTAAATACAAATTTGAAATAAAAGTCTGTTCACTCCGCCTACAATAGGCCCAAAGCTTATTTCCTATTATAAAATTAAAACACGTAAATAGGCTTATACATGATGATGAATGAATAAATGAATGAATTAATGAATTCGCATCTGACACTCAATAAATTATAAAATTATGGATTAATATTATTAGCTTAAAATTATACTTGTAATTGCCATATTGTCCCCAAGTAGGGATCCATCCTACACCTACAGCATGCCTGCCAAAGCTCCTTTTGCGAACCTTCCTCAGCAAGCCTTTAGCACGCGATGTCTCACTTCAACCTTCCTGTCACAGAGGAACATTGTCGAATATAGTAACAATACGAACAATACATGTATTTGGCATATATTCAGCTAACTAGGAAACAGGCTTTGGGCCTATTGTAGGCGGAGCGAACAAACCTTTATTTTAAATTTATATCTAGTGTTTATTTTAATGACTGTACGATATGTGTTATTGCTCCTTAACAATCTAGGAAAAATGCTCATTCGGCTAAGTGTGGGCTATTTCCCTTTTGTTGTGACGTACTGCAGTTATTTGCGGACCTTTGTCTTATTTTAGCTTTATTTTCAAATAGACCAAAGCAACGTATCATATTTGTAATTTATTAATATTATATTAATAGGCTTTCGTTTGCTCCATTATTTAGTGCGCTTTTAGTTATTTTTAGCTTCTTTCCACATCCGATACTAAAGATGTGAGCCATCGCCGGCGACAAAACATAAAACGATACATGTGTCACGCTGATGGGCTGCCGCCGCTAATAATTCTGACATTGTTTATAACAATAATTACTGCTGCACCAAGCGCCTTCCCCAGATTACAAAATGTTAGTAATAAAGCATTTAACTGTAAACCAAACAATCATCAGAGCGATAGTTTTTAACAATAATCAAAAGATTCAGCAGGTTGGCAATGCTGTCGCTGGTTTAACACTTGTCTTGACAACTGCACCAATGGAAATATTAAGGTGCACACCTCTATCACACTCAGCGATAGCGATCTTAAAAGTACATTACAATCAATCAGTAACGATCACAATATTGTAGGTCAAAAAGTCTTAGCTCTTAGACCTACTTTAGCATTTAGGCCTAATTTGTAGTTTTTAGGCCTAATTTTTAGTTGTCATTTTTATTTCGTAAGTAGCAGCTGCGTTTGAGATTAGGCGTATTGATTAATGCACCACGGTATCGAAACTAAACGTTACTACACATTACCGTGGCAAAGAGGTATTTTTAAACTATTGGACGCAGGCATGTTGTTGTTTCGTGTTGTGTGTAGATACATCGACTGCTGTATAGATTTGTTTAACATGTACAGCTTCGCCGTGATACGACGATTTAGGTTTCATATTCGGGATTCCCATCGCTAGTATAAATGCACAGTTTCGTCGCCATGCTTAAAGTAATACCTGCAAGCATTCTTTTTTTTTCAAATGGTGCTAAAGTATATCATTAACGGAATCTTTTTTTTTATAGTTGCGATGTTCCATTAGTGGTTAAAATGAGACAATCAAATGTTATTACTTCATTGAGTTACGTCGAAAAAGGTTATCAGCTAGAAAGAAGCAACCAAAATTAATTTAAAATGTTTTTTTTAAAGTTAACTTGACTACCACCAGCATGGTATATATGCTTCGTCGGAATTCCTTAACTATTCAGGATTCTAAATTTACAATGGTGAGTGTTAGAAATGATTTCGAAAACTTGTAATTTCTTCTATATTAATTGTTCGATTTATGGCAAATTTTGGCTCAGCAATACTTTCAAGCGATGTCTGGCTAACAAACTTAAATAATACTAGATTGTCTGGGGAAAAATACCAACGATTCGGGGAATGTTCTTAATTGCTTGCTGTTTAATACTCTCAGTCTGAATAACAAACTAAACTAACTGCATGCCGTGAGTTATACTTCAGCAGCTGACATTATGTTTAGCACCGGGACTTGGGCCATTGATTTTACAACCGACAGCTGGCTCTGTCTTGTAAGAGTCACACAAACACTCCTTACGACAGAAAAACTCACGCAGGCAGGGTGCGTGCGCTTGTTCCATAAGGTTTAACTGTAATACTCTGACCAAAGTCATCCCCTACGATGAAAGGCATACAAATACGCGTTTTGAATCTTTTTTGTCCTTTATTCTGACAAATGGTTTTTCACAGCTTGTTGGCTTCTTCACAAAAGGCAAAACTGTCTTGAGTTAGCATTTGTAACAATGTTGATTCAGTTTTTGGGGTGAATAGCAAGCCACCATTCGTGATGCCGCTCCCTCCCCTCATATCTCGGTTGCCTTTAAAATAGCTAGTACTGGTCTTCCCGCCAGTACTTCTAGCGGTGGCAATTACCGAGGTGCCAACTTTGAGTAGATTTTCTAACTTGAAATGGTAAGATTTGTTAAATGCCTTTCTTAGTATGGAGCACATATGGGATTCATTTCTTAAGGTATTAAAAACGTGCTCTGCACTTGTATTACTCCTAAAAATATTATCCAACACTAAATGTACAATTAACATGTCCAGTAATGTAAAACATCCCTCAACACCTAACCATACAATAATGAATACCGCCTTTGAAAGACGGCAGTGTTTGCACAACGGGCCAAAATTAATTGACCCACAATACAGCAACAATATATACCTTTAAGCAAAATATACCATGCAGTAGTTCATGAAGTAAACTAATTTCCACACAAATGAACTAACTTAATTTTGATTGTTGATGTATTCGAAGTGGGACGATGTACAAAGGATTGAGGACGAAATGCGAAGGGAGGGGGAACCTGGAGAGTCAAAGGGAGAATCCTTCGAGCAGGGTAGCAGTCGAGATAAAATTCAGTATACGTTACAGTACCTCCACAGCTGCTGAAGGCACCTGAGGGTCTCTGACATTGTCCTAGCCCAAAGTGATGGATAGGAACTTTACTAGGATCACCTTTCAGTCATGGATATAATCAGCTTCTTACAGAAGCTACGCTGAAATCAGTGTCTCTTTAGCCATTATGATCATCGTAACTTTAAAGCTTTACAGATTGTGATGCATTTGAACTCAGCTTTATGTATGCGAACTCAGCTG
This sequence comes from Lithobius niger, assembly GCA_023313725.1. Taxonomy (NCBI): domain Eukaryota; kingdom Metazoa; phylum Arthropoda; class Chilopoda; order Lithobiomorpha; family Lithobiidae; genus Lithobius; species Lithobius niger. The sequence continues at coordinate 38,961 of JAHWFP010072164.1, read as the reverse complement.
AAAAGTGCTTAAATACTTGAACTATGCCCTCAATAGCCAAAGAGTAAATCACAATCAAGACTGATGTTTGCGCAACTGTGTTGAAGTAGTTGAACACTGCCTAAAAAGTACTTAATTCGGTGTGGTCGTATTTGATGGGGTCTGTACTTTCGATCCTAAGAAGTTCTGTTTCATTATGTGTTCAATATCTTCAAAGTCCTAATGCACATGAATTATAATGCATCAGCATGCTTTCACTGGGATGTTAATCAAACAGTCCTAAATGTAACCATAATGAATCACTGTTTGTTTGCTTATTGGTTCCTTTTTATTGGATGTTTCAAATTGTTTGAAATAATTAAATACTACTGTCAACTGCATTTTTTACTTGAATGGTGTATTTAATTGAGCTTGTTGAGCCTGAAGAGATCTGATGTAACTAATTTCCACATAAATGAAAATGAACCAGCTGAATTTGAATTGTTGTATATAGTATGTCCCAGAAGTCCCATCCAACCAAAATAAAAGGCTATATACTGGATATGAGTGGTAATATCCATGAGTGGTAATAAGTGGTAATAATAACACTACTCATGTAGGAAATCACCTATAGCGAATCCGATGACAGGCATACAGTAAATTGAAAAGTTGTTTGGTATGATACCACAAGTCCAACAAAGGAAACAGAACTGAAATCGCGCCACAAACATGGAAGATATGTGCACACTGCAGGGGAGCTAATCAAGGGACACTGCAGGGACACTGCTTGGACACTGCAGGGGAGCTAATCAAGGGACAGCGAGAAGCAATCACTTGTTGTAGCATCACGTGGCTGTGTACTGAAACACTAACGATTGACTAGAGGAAATTCTGTGGCTGATTTCGGTAACTGTATGAAAGCAGGGGGAAAGCATGGGGGGGGGGGGCGTACTGTACCGTAGACACGTGCCCCCCCAATGAAGTTTGCTGCACTCCAAATAAGGTTTGGGAACAATCTAAATAACCTTCTTTTAATGGATCAAAGAAACCGCTCATGCAAATTTTAAAAAAATAATGAGAAATTCTGCAAACTTTGGGTACTGCTCTCCTCTGCTCTCCCTCTGCTCCGAGCGGCTATCGGTAAGGAGCACCGCTAAGCAGATTCACGATAAATCAACTGCAATGCTAAAAAGTAGGATTTTGTGGATATTTTCTGTAATTTGCTTTATTTATTTAAATTCGTTCTACATTATCGTATTTGTGTTGTCATCTTGACGTAATGAAGGAAACTTGTATTCATTATTGAAGAATGTACCTGTATTTTCCTGACTATGGATTGGCATTCTGGTTATGGTGCACCTTCTAGATATCCATTTTCAGTGAGCCTCCATTTTCAGCTTCAGTAGATTGTTATCTGCATAATCTTTGCTTCAAAACACCTTTAAACCCAAGGGTATGAAATAACTATATTTGATCACTTTCTAGGCTTATCGCTGCCCCTTGGTTGGCTCCCCTGCATTGTCCAAGTTGTTTTGCCCATAATATCCGTGTTAACGGCACGATGTCAATTCTGTTTTCTCTGTTGTCTTTGCGTTATAATTCCAAACAACTTTCTAATTTACTTTGTGCCCGTATCTTGAATAGTTTAGGAAATATATTTTGGATGACCTTGAAGAAGACTCCAAGGTCGGTTTGGGAACCATCATCGGATTCGCCATAGGTGATTTCCTATGTGAGTACGTTGTTATTACCAACTCATAGCCACTATATAGCCCTATATTCTGGGTGGACGGCATTTCTGGGACATACTGTATATTGGAAGCGGGACGAAGTGTACTGACTTGGGGCGGAATGAAACCCAAGAACTCGAAGGGTGGACAAACCTGGGGAGTCAAAGGGAAAACCTTTCGAGCAGGGTAGTGGTCGTGATATTGTTCAGAATAAGCTAGAATAGATCCGCAGCTGCTGAAGAATCTTAGTGTGTCTCGCATTGTCCTAGCTAGCAGTGATGGGCAGGGACTTTACCAGGATCACCATTCAGTCACGGACATGATTATCTTCTTGAAGCTATGCTGAAATCTACCACTACTCTGCCATTATGATCATTGTAGAGTAATATTCGACGTTATAGAACCACTTACGGTCTTGGAGATAATGCACACTGCCTGAAAAGATTGCAGAACCGTTTCCACATTATATCCCCAATGTATGGTCAAAGTTTTCATGAACTCTGTTTCTGAAAGGTAGTAGCAGTCTGTAACAAGCGGTGTGACTTTAACTCAGTTGCAACACAACACTTTTCTACAATAAAAAGTTAGCTAATAGGCATTGCTTGGACAAAACTTTAGTTTCCGGTAACTACAGTAAAGTAGATCGCCGGTGATGTAATGTAAATTTCATTTGTCTGTCGGCTAAGAAGCCGAGGAATATCTCTCCATTTTAAGGTAAAAATCATCTCCGAAAAGCAGTGCCCGATCTCAGTATTAACAGTCAAAACATGTTTTAGTTAACAACACATACTCTTTGCTTTTATATAGGTGTTATTCACGCCTGGGAATGTTTCCGGCTGGCCAACCTATCTCCCTATCAAACGATTGTGCATTTGTAAGTAGAATTATTGGTTAAAGTAATCTTTAATTTTTTCTTCTGTTGAGTTCATTTTCTTTGTTTACAGCATCACTGATGAAAATCGATAAGTATCTTAAGTAAGAAAAAATTATAATTTCTTACTAGCTGTGGACTGCCGAAATTTTGGAAATTTGTAATGCACACTTGTCCATGAGAGTTTACCTAAAATGAACAATGCAGTAATTAGTAGAATTGAACACTTTTTTGCTACTCAAGCATTGATGCAGCACTTTATCCTGGACGAAACCTCCATTATTATGATGTAGTATTGTTATATGAAAAACTTGCCTCCTTCGAACTATATTATAACTTAGAAAAAAGCAACGTTGTTCTATTTCAACAATGGAAAGATGTTTGCTCAAACAACGAGTAAACCACATGCTGAATTAAGTACAACAGTTGAAGGGTACAAATTCAACGGCCAATACTCTACATTCAATAAAATATCTACATTTAATAAAATAGCTAACAATTGATACCAATTACCAAAAGTAAAACGTTACATTTGCACTAACCCACAACGAGTTGCATTAAAACCAGGATTTCTGGAATTTTCGGGCCTGAGTATGACGGATTATTTATAAGAAATTTTGAAAAAAGTCTGATGCCGAATCCTGAATCGTGCATCTTCGTCAGCAAATAGAAAATGGGAGTAGTAAAGACAAATGCGTGAATGTTGTAATCCGGTTATTTTCTTACATATTTTTTGTTATATCCGGTTTAACTGAGCACAGAAAAAAAAGTAGTGTTAGTGCTGTTCAAACTTTCAATCCACTCACGCTTATTTCACAGACGTCACTCTTGAAAGCATGTATGACATGCTGACATACTGTGATAAATTGACACCCAATGAATTTGTGTATGCAATGATTTACCCTTCTGATGTAGTACTACACGCGATAATATGCAGTGAATTCCACGTGCTAAGAATTGTTGGCATTGAATTTGCAGGGGCCTCTTTCCCAAAAGGTAATACAAAGAATTTCAGATGATACTTGACAACGTAAAAGTTGAGAACGGTCTCTTGTGGTAGAACCTTTCATTAACAGTGGTTACATTGAGTTTATTTAGACGATTTTGGTGAAGCAGGTGATTTAGATGAGAACACCGTTTAGTGAAGTAGCTCTGACACTCTTAAGCCTCTTAAGCTTAGGCATTAAAGTTGCAAAGTGGTCGAGCAGTGTGTGATCTGAGTCAAGCACTAGTCACAAGAAAGTTTTGAAAATTATGAACAGGTTTTATCTCCACAGAGGTTAGTATTAAAAAACGCTTAAGCATGTAAAATACGGATGTAAGCCTTAAAACATTTATTGCTCTAAAGGAACAGAAACAAGAAAAGGATATGTGCGCTAAGTGATCAGCGTTGAACTAATACATTTAAACAATCCACAGCGACCCAAAACCTCAAGCTAAATCTTCTTTTACAGGTATTAGAGCGATGCTGACGGCTTACATATCTTTTTACTGATCGTTAAGTTTTTTAGGGCTTAGATCCGTATTTTATACGTTTAGGCGTTTTTGACTACTATTATTATTTATTTTTTCTTGTCCCAACAAGAATAACAACAACAACAATCTTGTAATCGCCTTAACATACCTGTTACAAGAATTTGTGCTTTTTAGTACTTACGTTTTAAAGGCGGGTTGCCACCATACGAAAGTCTTAACCATCTAGCACCATCTTGTGCTTTTTAGTACTTACGTTTTAAAGGTGGGTTGCCACCATACGAAAGTCTTAACCATCTACCACCATCTTGTGCTATCTATTTCTCCCTTGCACTTACTAACAGCAAGCAAAGGAATGCACAAAGAAATATCTTTTAACACAACATACAAGCAAAGCCGTCAGCCTCCTTAATTATTGAGTAAAGATTTGGTGCGTTCCCTTACCTGGAAGCATGCTGTAAAGATTAACCATATTACTGTCAATTGATGGCGCCAAGTTAGATTCTTTATATTCCACCATGGCGCCAGCTAGTGGTAGTAATATCGTGAACCGTTACAGTTTGCTTCCAGATGCACGACGACACACCAAATTTTTAATCAACAATTAAAGAGTCACACGGCTTGTTTATTTTGTTAAAATATATTTCTTCGTGCATTCCTTTACGTGCTGTCATCAAGCTTAGATAGAGCTACTGGTGCAAACTTTCGTTCGGTGGCAGCCCACCTTTAAGTTACGAAAATTGAAAATCTCGATCTGCAGATGAGAAAAAAAGTACCAACAAAACAACTACAACAAAAATATGTAGGCAAATTAAAATAGCATTCGAAAGGCCCTGGTCCTTGTTATTATCTACATTTTAAGCTATAAAAAAGAGAAATTCGGTTCATAGGGTTGATCCCCAGGTGAGGGCAGACAGTCCGAAACTGCAACAACAAGATTTGAAAATTTTAATGTCTTAAAATAGTCAAGATTCTACAGCAAATACCAAATTTCGTGGTTCCATGGCAATTCTGCTGGAATTTATAGGATTTCAAAATTTGGCATATCCCTAACAACAACAGGAATATTCAAAACACAATCAAATAGCATTCAAAATCCCCTACTTCTAGTTAATACCAACATTTTAGGCTATGAAAATAAAAAATCAGTTCAATGATTCGATTTCTACAACGATAAGAATATAGTAGTCATATTATAGTCAAAAGGTCCTAGGCCTTCTTCATACCTGCGTTTTAAGCTTTAGCACTTGAAAATCGGTTCATTGCTTCGTTCTCCAGATGGAAACAAAAATTCCCAACAACAACAAAAACAAGAAATGACCACGTTGTGGAGGCCAAACAGTTCAATTGTTATCTTTGAAATTTTGAATGCAATGAAATGTTCTGACACGACCCTTAATGCCGAATTTCGTTGGTCTATGGTTCTAGGGAAAACTATACAGTTTCAAAGTTCGACGTGACACAAGGAAGTTGATGCTGCGACTTACATAATAATTTAGGCTTAGTAGGTAGATAAATGTCTAACAAAAGATTGTGAAGTTACGGACAGCTTGTTTTCCATTACAAAAACTTTTAAAATTTAAAAAAAGTCATGGCAAAACAGAAAACACAATAACGTGCAGCAGTCAAGTAGAAGGTTAAAAAGAAAACTTAAAAGGAATCCAAATTATCCACGAAGGATTGACAATAGGGAAGTAGCGAGCTACAAGCAAGTTGCCCTTGAGGATTTTCGCAGGTTCCATGTTTTCACACCTTTGCGACTGACATAGGTTCTTTTAATTCTCTAAGCTAGTGCTGTTTGTATTTTGAAACCGTTTCGGAAGCGACAGAATGTGTGCCTTCTGGACTTATATTTTCTTATATCGACACTGCTTTATGTTTTATCTTCATATGGAAGCATCTTCATAAAACGACCTTTGAAGACAAAGAGAGCTTTACCGAAAGCCATAGTGATAAAATGGTACACATGAGCTTGAAGTAAAAGAGAGGATCGATAAGGATGCTCGGTTCTGAGGTAAAAGTTTTCAGTTAGAAAGTTCCATTGTGGGTAGTGCATCATTTAACTTTAACTTTAACTTTATTTTTACAGTTAAACCGCCCAAAGGGCATTACATAACTGGAAACAAAAGCCTGCAAATGGTTATGTAATAGAAAATAGACAAGGAAAGAAAAAAATATAAATATAGTTATGAATTATATCAAATCAAGTAACATGCATTGCAAAATAAAGTTTGTAAAAAACAAATTCATGCGCATAACCAATATTTTATTTTTATACTGTCATATATGTGTATATATTAATATTTGTAACTCCAGTATCAACATTTCCAAAAATGTAAGCATAAAAATTCCAAAAAAAATATATACACACATAATACTACTGTAATATAATTTTAATTAGCTTCAAAGTTAAAGGCTATTCGAATAGACTAAAAAATTAAGAACAGTTAAATGTGGGAATGTATGCTTGATTTACACATCTAACCTATTTTTGAAACTACTGACAGAGGGAGCCAAAACCACTGACGTGGGGAGAGCATTCTAAGTTGTCACGCACACGAAAGAAAAAAAGTAAGTCGCGCCCACTCATGTTGCAAGTGAAAGAATTTTAATTTGTAATGATAGCCACGTGTTATTCTAGAAGTTTGTGTTTAAAATTTATCTTTGGGGTCGGATCCACCATTATTATGTATGAAGTAGAATTTTGTGTACAGAAATGATGCTACCGTGTTAGTAACGCCAGCATAATGAGGCGCTTTTAAAAACAAAAGGCAATACACCTAAGAGTAAGTCGACAAACCGTGTACTTTCTTGCTAAAGCGTCTCTGGACATTTTCTAAGGCATGCAGGTCTATGATATGATAGGGACATCAAAATTCAATTGCGTACTCCAGAATGGGACGGACAAGCGTGAGGTAGAGTTTAAAATAAACTTCTGGTTGCCGGGAGGTTATAGTGCGAATGATTAATAAGGAGGTAGAGTTGGCTTTGGCTACAACGGCAGATATGTGGGTTGTTATAACTTAATCAAGTGACTGCACGTATCCAGAACTGAGTTCCGTGGCATTTTGGATGCTCGTATAAAAATAATGTTCCTTTGCGTTTTTGGGTTAAGTGAGACAGGTGATACGACCTTAATGCCATCTACATAAATTCGTTAAAAAAGAGGAAAACTGTCGTAGAGCTGAGAGAAATACATTCAAAATAGGAGTGTTCACTCTTCACGGTAAATCCTTGTGTAACTGATGATGCAGGCAATCAGTCAGGTTTGAGAAATTGTAAACAATAACTTTAAAATGTAGTTTTGTTTAAAGCAGAAAAAGGAATCACGAAAGCATGCCAGCGGCACTGAAGAAACTAAAACGACTATAAAAACAAAGAAGGCACTTTAAGGACGGAAATGTACATAACAGAATAAAATAAATTACACGTAATCACAAACGCTGCCATGCCTTCCGAACTTTCGTGTGTTGGAAAAGCAAACACCCGATGCTACATAAAGTATTTTTGGCAACCCCCAAACAACTCACGTAATTATTATATTCATCATACACCCGCCACCACTCACATGCTGGTGAAACTCCTGGCTGGAAATTTGCTATTAGCGAAATTGGCATTCATGTCTAGATATTTCGGGAAATTTCTGATCACTGTTCGTATCCCTATCTCTTCCACAAGTCGGGTTTTCCTTCACACAAAAACAAGGTCGTATTAAACCCAATAGAGGTGGCCTGGTGATTAGAGTTAATTGTGCTCCCCCCCCCGCCAGTTCCGCCAAATAAAAAAAAGGAACACAATAAGTTTTTTAGAACTTAATTTTTTTATACAACTTTTCAGTAAAAATAAAATTTTAATTTTATTTAAAACAGTACCTTAAGGTTCGGACTGCCCCTATCGGTCCGTGTGCCTTTAGCAGATGGGATTCCTACTAATTGTAGGGAATGGGCATTCCCTGGTCACAGATCAATTGCTTGCATCAGGGACTGGACAGCAACTGGATCGCAAATTTCTTTGCACAACTTTTTTTTAATAATTTAAGTAAATTTACAGATTGTGGTAAGCAGGCTCGCCAATTCTGGCCCATAAAACCTTATCAATACAGTTTGTATCTGCGTACACAGTGGAGGGCTGGGAATGTGGTTTGCTAGAACGGTGTATGTTATGCCGGGGTCAGCTAGTGGTATGAAAACTAAGTTGAGAAGCCAGTTTGTAAGCTCATTAATTTGTGCTTACCGTACTTTAATTATATTGAACGACAAGCAAAATCATACCCAGGAAAATTTTACTCCAAATAATAATAATTTTAGGGGGAGGGGAAGATACGAGGGGGGGGGTTGAAAGAAATGGTATATCGCCAAAAATGACCCAGTGCAACACTGAGTACCTTATTATATTTTCCCCGTGATCACGAGGCATCCTTGAGGCCCTTTTTCTACATGTGGTTCCGTGCTTCAGCACCCAAAGCACCCTCTTAAACTGGCCCTGCGCAAAAGCATCAGCTCGCTGTTCAGAACGTATTTCGGATCTTTTTTTTTACGATTGCTCATCTTCTTTGGATTGTCACTCACGAGCGACGCAGGAAGAAATCCTCGGGGTTAAGAAATACATATCCTGCCCATGACGTGCTGTCTGGAAAGCCGCAGTCAAGGATTTTTGAAACAGTGTTGAGCAGCCTGATAGGTCTGCAACAAGTAACCGTTATGGCAAGGCTCCCCTTGTGGCCAGGTGTGACGTAAGCTTTTCAACGTGATGGAAGCACACTTGCAGAGATTCAATTTCGAAAAATAAATGTTTTGCAAGTTAGACAGGAACTAACGTGTAGCAAGGAACAATGTGCCTTTTTTCAAAAAGAATAATTTAGTTTAAAAAAATAGGTTTGCTGTAATTTTTAACATTAGGCCGATTATAATTTCTTATGATATCCAAAACTTAGTTTGATAAGATATTTTTCGGAAACCCAATTAGTAATAGATATCTGTGAAGAAGAGCCGGTTATCCCGAAATAATTGATCGTCTGCGAGAAACAGAACAGTCCAAAGATCGAGGGTTGGCAAAATCGCACGAGCACATTAGCGTGAGTTCTATTTTGCTACCCCGAGATCTTTGGACTGTTCCGTTTCGAGTAGACGATCAATTATTTCGGGATAACCGGGTCTACTTCACGGATATGTATTTTAATGGTAAGGTCTGACGTCGAGCTAACATATCAAGTTATTTGAGATTTAAAAACATTTTATTTAAAAATTTCATTTGTGAATCATAATGTAAATTCCTGAACTCAAACTTCCGGTTTAAACTTCCTGTCTACGAAAGTCTCATGTACGGGAGGACGTCCCTATATCCAGTCCCCGTCACCGACTTTTGTGTTTAAGGTAAAACCGTATTTTTTCCTACTTTTTTAGTTTAAATAAGATATAGCGTATAAAATGCGCTATTCGCTTGAGTCTCGTAGGTTTTTACGTGTGTTTAGAAAGTGTCAGTAGGCTAGTTTTTGTACCGGCGGAACGAAAGGTTGCCGGGTACGGCTTGGACCATTCCTCCATGGCTGGGGGTGGGGAGGGGGCTAGCATCATTTTTTTTTTCGTGTTAGTGCGGAAAATGTCGCCAGGTTACAAATGTGCTGTTCCCTTGAGTTTCGTATGTTTTTAGGTGTATTTAGGTGTGTTTAAAAGTGTCGGTAGCCTAGTTTTAGTACTGTCAGAGCGAAAGGTTGTCAGATTGGGCCATTCCTCCATGGATGGGGTCCTAGCATAGTAGCCTACGCTAGGTTTTCTTTTTCGTGTTAGTACGACAAATGTCGTAGGTTGCAAATGTGCTTATTTATGTTGGTTGCTAATGGGGTGTGCTGGTCGAATTTGTGTTGTGTACGGTAGATTTGCAAAGTATGTCACATGGTAGAGCAGTGGTTGTGTAGAGCACGGAAAAAGTGTTAGATTATCAACAAAGTGTGGGTTGTCTAAAGAGTGTGGGTTATCAAAATTAACCCACTGTGACTTGTGTGGGTTTTCAGATTAACTGTATATAACGGCTACACTTTTAGCATTGGGATGTGTTGGTGTGACGTCACCACTACCGATTAACTATCGATATTATTATTTAACAGTGACTAGAGTTCCGATGTAGTATTTTCGAATAAAAATTAAATTATCGATTAAATTGGAATACTTTTGACACTCAATTTATTTTCCTTTTTTTGGTTAGTCATACAAAACATTAAAAAAAAATCAAAATATTCACAAGTTGAATATCGACAGCGTAATAGGTGATTACCTGATTTCAGTAAGCTGTGTTCGAATTACATTTTATTGGGTTTACTAAACTCTACCCACGGCACCTCAAAATGCTATGACAAGCCAGCTACATTTTTAAGAATAAATAGAGTGGGAGAAAACGAATTAGCAGTCAGGTGTTGTTTGTTACATTACCACTTTTTGTGGGCCATTGCCCAACGTAACTGCTTTCTTTGGTGACATGTGGAACTAACACCAGATGGTACCATTCCTTCCCAATACGACTCAATACACTCTTTGCAGGCAAGCATTGCTAATATGACGGCATTATTGGTTAGCAGATGCCTGCTTTCAGCATTATGCAAATAACTTAATTTTTGCGCATGATTTTTTACACTTCTTTACTTTATAAACAATGCATTACACCCAAAATTACACTCAATGCATTACACTCAATCTTACACCCAAAAGTAAACTCTAAATCCATTGAAATTGCGTAAAACAGAATGAAGTCTGTGTTTACCACCAGAAATAAAAAACAATGTTTTAATTTGTTTAAAAGTTTACTTCCTTTAATGATAATGTCAAATAAACTAGTTTACTTAAAATTTCTTTGTCGTATTGTTCAACATATCGAATAGTTTCTACTGTTTAATTCCCTTTTTCACATCGGTTTTCCTTTTCCACATCGTATTTCAGTTTTTTCCGTTTCCACGTTGAATTCCCTATTCTACTGCTGAATTCAAATGGTACTTAAGTGAGGCACCTGTTACTTTTTTCGTCTAAAATTTTCAAAATGTTCGAGTATTTTAATTATTTGTTCCATTTAGGAAATCTATACGTTTAAAGTGTTAATTTTTAGGGTAAACATAATTTATAACTAATAGACTTTTAATACCTGAATATGTTTTCAGTTGCACATTGTAATTCACGAATTGGGTCATGCTATTGGCTTTATCCACGAGCATTCACGTCCGGATCGGGATGAACACGTCTGGATAATAGAGGAAAACATCAAAGACAAGTACATTTCTCAATTTGATAAAATGTTGTCCACATGGGTGAATGGCCATGGAGTGCCTTATGACATCAACTCCATTATGCATTATGAGTTTGACGTAAGATCTTTTAAACCGTGCCGTTACTGAATGTTTACTCTTCCATCTTCACATATACTCACTGCATCTTATGAATATTTCAGGAAGGTAGCAAAAATGGCAAACTGACTATCGTTCCCAAAGACTGGGAGATGGTAACAACTGGCCCAGGCAAGGAACTTAGTTTCTTGGATATTAAACTAGCAAACTTAATATACAATTGCAGTGGTAAGTCTGATGATAATGTCGAAATCTGAATTTAAAAGTTGACATTGTAATTTTAGGAACCTACAGAAAATCATCCATGGAAACATCATTTCAGCTGTAAAGATTTAATTAGCAGGTGTTGGGAAGAAAGTTACCTTCTTAGCAATACTTGCATGTAATGCAATCTAGTCTGATGATCTAGGTTTGTCTATTAGTCTATTAGTTACCAGATATTCAGACAAAATAATTTTGCCATTGATTCTATGGCAATTCCAGTGAAGACCAATAAAGTTGCTGGCATGCCAGCATACAAAGCCACATTCAAACAAAAGAAAATCATAAACGTCCAGTTTCGAGAAAAAAGGTGGGATTCAAGTTACTACCCAATTCGAATAGACATGTAAGGTTTGATCCAATTATGTGCAAGTTTTATTTTTGTTACTGTTGCGTATTTCAACCTTGACAGACCTAAAAGTTATTAAAATTTTCTAGTCAATGTTGTACTATAATTATGCGTAGTGCCAATTTACTAGAGAGGTAATTTTTCAACCCTATCTCTGTTGGTGCCAGGTAAGTACGGGCCTAAACCAACAATTATCTATTTAATCAACCCAAAACATGCAAAAAATTTTATTCTGTATTACGACCTATAATAGTAAGTTTACTATTTTAAAATGTGTGATATTGCTTTCGAATTGTGATAAGATTGTTTTTTCTAGTTCATTTATTTGGGCGCAAAGCGAGACTCGGAAATGCATCCGAGTTGATGGTCATAATGACATTTATCGAGCATTTGTCGTAAATACATTTGTCATGTCACAAATTCCTACGAATCTGCACAAAATTTTGGTGAAAAAGATAGCAGGGCAAGTGGATTGGAACATGACCTGCGCGATATGACGTCTGCCACCTGAAGCAACGCTGCCAGAAACGGCGAAGGGTATTGTTTCTAGTTAATTACAATCGGAAATTCCTAGGAAAGTTTATACGCCACAATTCAAATGAGGCACACAGGGTCGCTCTCTTCTCGAAAGTACCTAGGGTTTGTGAGGCTAAGCAAGAAAACGGGACCTATGGCATAAAAGAAAGTCGTGCTAACCAGCAGAACACCCTGCCCCATAGAATAGAGGGAAAGAAGACATCAGCGAAAATCACTCAGTTTTCATTACGTGATTTCCAAAGAATGTCTTTATTTATTTACTATAGTAATGTACCACATTTCCAAACCATTTACGCCCAGTCCTACCTTCAAACATAATTACCCAATTATTTCAAAATAAGCTAGGCAAGTTGCATTGACAAACTGCTATTTACGTGTTTGTTAGCTGTTTGGGTTGGAAAACACCGCGATAAATGTTGTATTCACTACACCAAAATTTATACATCTAGAAATGCTAGCCCTTCACTCGTCAAGCTCAGATTGTTGGATTTCCAAAGAGTCTAATTGTTGGCGTCTGATTGTTCACGACATTGTCAGTGTTTGGGCTAAAGCTAGCAACTGTTTCTCTTACCCGAGACATTAAACCGGCGTTTTATGGGTCTGAATACTAAGTAATAATGGAACAGAAAGCATTGGAAATTGTATAGATCGACGGGGTTTACCGAGTACACAACAGATAGCCCTGTTTCAGGGTGGTGCATTAAGGTTTTCAATACGAAAAAGGTATCTCAATATCGTTAATTTCATGCTAATAACTACTTATTACTAATTACTAGCTTATTCCGCTCAGAGGAAGTAATTTATGTGACAGCATGCTTGAAATTTGAAATTCAGTTTACGTTTGACTTCAGTAGGTGCCTTTTATGGTTTTGCATTTAGGAATGTTTTAAATCCAATAAATGTAATCATTTGTAATGCTATTTTCGTGAATGTTGGGAACACGCTATCTGTTATCAAAATAATTGTTCTCCACAGTGAAGTAACAATGCAGACTAGGGTAACTTATTGTTTCCATTTCACAATTAAATCGAAGTGATACATTGTAATTGTACCTTAGGCCTATCTAAAATAAACAAAGAATCTCATCGTCTACTAAACTATTTAGGGGGAAAAATCCGTGTTGGGTTACCGTTCCTTGAATAAAAAAAAAAACAGAAAAATAATCTAGACAGACGTAAACTAAATGAAACTAACTTAACAGAGCTCATCAGTTGATTTACACTCAAATGAATACAACGGTCACGTTATTGGAAATATAATTAATCAGCGACCATTAATTATACTAAAGCTACGATTTTCTTCAGGCTGTTCAAGAAACGATTTCAAATTATATTGTCATAAGGAGCTCACAATCAATACTTACACTACAGCAAAACCATAAAGCTCCATTAAGCCTCAATCCCCCTCATAAGGCTACCAAAAGGGGTGATATCGTATGAAAACCCCATAAGGGTAAAGGGACCCATCAGGTTTTTGCCATAGAAAGTAGTAATATCAGAACCAAAATGGCTTCCACCAAGTTTTCCGTCCGAACTTTTTCCATCTTCAGTTAGCATAACTGACACTTCGTTGTTGTCAGTTAAGCTTGAATGATGATGGTTCCGACCACAAATTTGGTGGTAGCCATTTTGGCTCTGATATCATTACTTTCTATGACAAAAAATTAATGGGTCCATTTACCCTTATGGGTTTTTTTCGATATAATTCCTACAAAATGAGGCAGTGATGTTTGCTTTGTTTACCAGCTGAAGTGTTCTCCACGTAGGCATCCTTGTTAATTATGTTTCCCATCTAGAATTTTGAATTAGTTGTTTCTGGAACATTTATTTGTTTTTCACTTATGGTAGGAGCCTATGAAATTCATGCAAGTTCATAGGACGTGGAAGTGTCCATGAATTCTCTATAGCTTTTTATTCTCTCACTTGTCACAAGGTCATCAGAGAGAGGCTATGGGTTTCTTTTCCTTTCTCCAATTGATTGAACATCTCCAGAAACTTATTTTAACAAAACAATGCTAAAAGGGAACAGGTTTCCGGTATGTGTGTCAACTGATATTTAGGCCAAAAACGCGAGACACGCAACATCCAACCCATTCATCCTTGATTTGAAAAAGACACCTCCTTCCCGGCTTCAAGATGGTTCAATGCTGTTCCATGCAGGGTTCGCAGATGCCTGAATTCATTATAGCACGGGTAATGTTTTTTCGCACTCGTATGAAAATAATATCATCATTTCACTATTTATTATTATTATTAAATTGGAATAAAACTTACACACTGTCTTTTAGCGTAGAATATCCCAGAAAATACTTAAGACCATTCGTTCCAGATTTGGCCGCATGGTGTAATGATGCAGAAAGAGAAATGGAACATGGGTTTGCATTATCACGGACTCTCAACATAAAGGAGGATCCATAGGTCTCGATTGAGAGTCCGTGATAATGCTAACCCATGTTCCATTTCTCGTTCTGCATCATTACACCATGCGGGCAAATCTGGAACGAATGGTCTTAAGTATTTGCTGGGATATTCTGGGATATTCAAATAAGTGCAAGCAGACGCAACATAAAGGAGGATCCATAGGTCTTGATTGCGTCTGCTTGCACTAATTTGGGCCTTCGTAGCCTGAAATTACTGTCGATTGCCCAAAAAACATGCATCATAAAAGTACGACTCATAGCTAAGTTTCTAACTCTTGCTAGTCCCAAATTTCAACTGCATTTCGAAGTTCCGCTCCATGCCCCTTCCTCTTTTACGGTGTTATTTTGTGTGCAGTTAGCTGTTTCTTCTGTGTCTGCAAGAATTAGGGCTGAATTAGTTTAGGAGTACAGCCAAACAACCAATGTGTTAACCTTTCCTTCCACACTCTCCTTCCTCCCTAAACGTAATGTCTGCCTTATTCTTCAGCTAACTGCAGTAACAAGCCAGATTGTCAGAATCAAGGATTCGTTGATAAAAACTGCAGATGCCGATGTCCAGATGGATATCAAGGCAATTTTTGTGAAGAAAACATGGGAAATCCAGGTAAATTATGAGAGTGATGAATCCATTACTATAAGCTGGTTTCATATAGACTTATTAATACTTTAAATTCGTAAACTGAATGCTAACCGTTAGTTATTGTTGGTTACCATCTCAGTGTGTAACGTATTGTGATCAGCCAGATGCTTGTGATCTTATGCTTCACCAGTCCCTTAGGATGGAAAAAGAAATTAAAAAAAAGTTTCCGAGAGTATTGAATTATTTTTATGTATTTTAACAATAGTCATGAAAAGCGATAGCTTTTTAAATGTAAAAAAGTAAACACATACTATCTACATCAAAATGGTAATGCTGTATAAAACGTCCAAAGAACCAAAAAGGGACAGTAAAAAGGTTGTCTTGTTGTAAAGTAAAAAATAAACAAATTTCATTCAAGTGTAGTGCAGCTGGAAGGACAAACAATACACAGAAGTGTAAACTCCAGTTATTGCAAAGCCAGATGCAAATTTTAGTTTACTAGACATTTCAGAAGGATAAAGACGTCTAGTAAGGAATGAGAAAACGTGAGATTCAAGCAAGGCTACATCCAACCATTGCAAAATACTGAAATAATGTCCACAATGAGCAAGAGTATATTGCATAGCAGTCTCTCAAACTATCCTTTTACAGTCTTAATTTGGATTTTGTTAACAAAACTGGAATTAAAAAAGAGTTCTGTTACGAACGAGAGGTCATGGACATCATTCCGGCTTTGTTTTAGTGTATAATGGATATCATTATGTCTCAGCATATGATGGACATCATTCTAGTTCTGTCTTAGTGTGTGATGGGTATCAGCTCTGTCTCCTAGCACACAATGGACATCATTCTGCCTCCTGTACTAACATATGATGAACATAATTCTGGCACTGTCTTAGAGTATGATGGAAGCAGTGCCCAATGTTGCCAATTATTGCTTTCACCCAAAAAATTTCAATTAAAAATCCATCCACTTTATGTGAAAATTAAAAAGACTTCTCTTATTGACTTGTCTTAAATGTGATTAGTAAATCCGATAGTTTTTCGGATTAAGCAAATCATGCTGGTGCGATTATGAAGAACGAAGAATCATGCTGGTTTGACTTTCGAAGCTATTCAGTACTCTTAGGCGACGGGTTTTAACTGTATCTATGAAAATTAACGTTTAACCATGTCATGAGCATCACTCATTTGCTTGTAGCAAATATGTCTTAATAAATTTTAGACCACTGCATGCCTAGATCTAGGCACCAACGAATTGCCTGACCAAGCTATCCTGACATGAAAATCAAGTTTTGCAAAATTCACTGTGAATTGCTTGCGTTTCGTATTTTGTAATGTGCTGTAATCTTTCATACACTCATTTTTTTAAAATTCCAATTATTTAATTTTCATTCACCAGTCATATTTTACGGTTGTAGACGGTTTTCATTTTAAGGTCACAAATCTCTGTAATATCAGATAGGAATTTCAGGATTTATCAAGACTCATTTCATCATAGGTGACCCATTTTAATGCTGTACACCGTAATTTTATAGAACAATGAAAGGCAACAAATTTCCAGTTCTTTGTATTGGTGACTTACGGTTTTATTTAGTTTTTCAATGTGAAAGATGCCGTTAATACTACCCAACACTCCACGATCCAAACGTAACCTTGTGAAGATCATAATTTTACTCATGATTTTCACTAATTTTATGACTGATTTTACTTGTGTTCCAAGATGAGCTAAGCACTACCATTTCAATGGCCGATTATCTCCCATTCTTGGTTTGTTTACATACTTTAATAAAAACTAAAAAGAAATTCAGGTGTTCGAAACAGGAGCTTATTTGTATTGTATCTACTTTACCATAAGGATAGATATCGTAACGATATGAAGCACACTAAAATGTTAATTGATTACAACGAAATATTCCTTATCTTGCAGATATCGTGGATACGAATTGAAGAACGTAATATGTAAGGGAGACAAACTGGGTTATTACTTCACCACTGACTATGACTGGCGTACAGAATTCAAGGCTCAGGTGTCTTTTGTATAGTTGAGGGCTAAATACGTTCTTGAAATATTGTAAAATGCACTATAATGAATAAAGGCTATATGAATACCATGTTTCATTGAATTTTTCTCATGTCATTATAGCGAATTAAGTGTTGACAAGGTTTCGTTTTCTTTCAAAAAAGTATATTGCCTTTATTCAGTAATGTAGTTTTTGATGTAAAACAGCACAATTGTAAATGTAAGTATCAAAGATAAAAACAAAGCCGGATGCACTTGCAGAAAAAACGTAAACTAATATTTCGGCACCAAATAAACAAATAAACATGTGCGATGCCTTCATCAGAGAATCAAAAACAACAACTCGCGTTGTCACAGGGTCAACCAAATAATCCATATGAGTGCCCAGTGGCTGCTTTTGGTATGGTTGTGTTTGTTAGGTTACTATGGTTGTATTTCTATGGTTGTACCTGTTATGCAACTGCGTTAAATGTGCACACTAAATAACCAAGAAGGCCGTGGCATCAAGCCTCTGCAACATTTCAGGACCCAGTCACAGATGGAGTTTTACCGTATATCCCCCTAAAGCAACAGTAATGGTTGCAGACCGGTTAATTTGAAAGAAAGGAGAGCTAAAACAGTGATTCATATGCACTGTGTTAGTTGTCAGTCCCTGCAGGGTTATGGAAAGTGGCTATGGAAATGTTCACACACGTGGATCACATATTGAAATATTGAAGTAAATTTGATTTCTTCATCGTGCACTAAATTTTGTCCAATCACAACCGACTTAGTGTTAGAATTTTAGTTTTCTTTCCTCAAAACAACCAACATGCTGACTTACACTGAGAATTTTCGTTTTCTTTTCACTAAATGAGGACCCCGGCTCATCGAAACCGAAATCGACAGTGGACCTCCTCCTTCAGCAATTATAGAGAACGAAGCTTTTCTCAATGAGCGCAGACAAACAAACCACAGTTCTGTACAGTTTACCTCACTTAGAGGATGCTGCTTTGTTTTATGCCATTATTAGGGAAATGACGTCAGCTTCGTTATTTGTCGGGTTTTTACGGAAACACCACACAGCTGTTTCTCGGTTAAGATTCGTTTAATTTGGCGTATCAACAACATAAAAATGACGTTAGGCCTAATACGAAATGCCAATGCCGAAGCGAATGAAATTACAGGTTGGTTAATGAAATGCGAAGGTGGATGGTAACGCTACGCCAGATAAGAGGTAAACATCGTCAGGAAAACCAAAAAGGTAAACATTATAAACAAAACTAAACACCGTAAATCAAAATTATTTTGTATGTCGAAATCGAGATCGTAAATCGAAAGCGAATCCCTAACACGAAATTCCTTCAGAAAATCGTTCAGGGAAAAGAAAACAAAAATTCTCAACCGAATTCCAGTCGTGCTTGTATTAAATATATAATTTGGGTGTTTTAGCATGCAACTCCTTTCCAACAAATTTCCCTCGACCCTTCGGTCTCGGGAAATTAAAACTGGAAAGGAGTTTCGTGCTAGAACACCCAAATTGTCGATTTAATACAAGCACTCGTGGTATTATAACTGAAAAGACAATGGTGAATCGAAAACGAAACTGTAAAACGAAATTACTTTGGAGAATCGTTTTGTGGAAAGAAAAACAAAAATTCTCAAATTGAATCACAGTCATGCTTCAATGAAATGTATAATTTGTGTGTTTTAACACTCAACTCCTTTCCAACAAATTTCCCTTTTCCTTTGGTCTCGGAAAAATTAAATCTGGAAAGGAGATTTGTGCTAAAACACACAAATTATCGATTTCATAGAAACACTTGGGGTTTTATATCCAATAAGACTTGAGTAACTTTCGAAAGCTGCTGTGGTGATATCATACATTTTATCCCAAGCGCTAAAGAAATTATCGATAATTTTTTTAACCCGAGTGTTTTGCCCCTATAAACTTACAAGTGCTATTCAGGCAGACATTAATTTCACGAGTGCGAAGCAAGAGGGAAATTACCTGCCAATAAATAGCACGAGTGATTATAATGGGCAAAACACAAATTTGATAATTTCCAGTAGCTCCTGGTGTATCTATTTAGAGAATTTCTCGTTATTTATCATTATTCTGCTCTCTAAATTGTGTTGCTCAGAACTTTAATAAATAGCTCGCTGATTTGCACCACCGCTTCCGGAAATAAAGCTGATATTTGCCGCCACCGAAAAATGTCTTAGCAAGAACACCTCTAAACAATGGATGAAAATAGAGGCAAGTCTATGACTTCTGTTAATAAATATTTTATTTTAAACTATAAATTAGTAAATACACTACATAATTTGACTTTTCATGAAACTAAAAACTATGTGAAAGTCAAATAATGCTACAATGAAGTAATAAAATACACAACGATGCTCTGAACTTGTTGCTAGGTTACGTGATTGGGCCAAAAGACGCAACCAAGCTTTGCAAGCAGTGCGTATGGTTTCGTGTGACTCTAAGCGTTGCTAGGCTACGCAAACTAATGCAATACAGCATATTTCTAAAGCAAGGCCTTCAGTAAGGTTTATGATAAGAAAATACTAAATTTTATTTGTATGAATGCTACAAACGGAACGAAACATATCAACATTGTAATGTTTTGATAGAATGATACGCTGAAGCGCTATTAAATTCAGATAGTGCAGGCCATATTTTGCTTTATACTGCGTCGACGAATGAAAGCTATAGGATATTCCCTTAGTGATTTAGTTTTAAATGAAGCCAATGAACATCGGCTTAGAGTGACAACAGCACATTAGCTTTCGAAAGTAACTGAAGTGCTTTCGTTGTAAGTTGGTTCTTATTGGAAGAATTGGTTCTCTTGGGTACACTCAAGAGAACAAATTTCTGCTAGCAAAATTCTCATACCGTAACGCCCCAAGAGCTAATAATCGATTATTTTCCAACCCGTGTGTTTTGGTCCCAGCAAACTCACGAGTGCTATTTAGGCATATATTAAGTTTACGAGTGCGAAGAACGAGAGAAATCATCTGCCAATAAATAACTCGGGTGCCCATAAATACCTGTCCTCCAAATATCTGCACGCCAAATTGTGCCATGCTACCAGGAATGAATTTGATATTCGTGTCCCACTGGCACACACTTCCAAACATTTTTATTTTACACAATTACGTAATAATTAATTAGTAAATGTACAGTACATACTTTGTTTTTTTTATAAAAATTGGAAGATTATGTAAAAAAAATTGAATGCGTTACAATGGACTGTAATAAATTACAAAACCGCAATCTGAATTTGTTGCTAGGTTACGTTATAGGCTTAATGACGCATCCGAGCTTCACTATAGTTTGTTCCACATTATGTTTTCAGAAAACTGACTATATGATGCCACATTTTCTTGCACTACGAATGAAAAAACTTGTGAATATCACACCTGTAAAGTCTACAGGTTACTGTTACAGTCTACGAGTGGGATATTTACATGTTTTTTATACTCGGAGAGGCAAGAAACGTGGCGTCATACAGTCAGTTTTCTGAAAGCATAATGTGGAACAAACTATAGCGGTAGCGACTTCAACCTGTGACTGCAGACGTTGTCAGGTTGCGTAAACGAATGACATAGTGCGTATTTCGAAAGAAAGGCCTTCTGGATTGTCTTAGGCTGGAAAATATATACTTTTATTTGAAATGAATGCAACAAACGTATCGTAACATGTTGACATTGTAGCATTTGAAGTGAATGAATCCTGGAAACGAATCAACTTCAGAAAGCACTCACTGTGTTTTGAATTACATTCCGTCGACCAATTATAGCTACAGGGTATTCCCTTACGGATTTAGTTTTAAATTTAGCCAATGAACGTCGACTTATGCACAGCTGTTTTTGGAAGCTACTGAAGTGTTATCACTGTAAGTCAGTTGTGATTAGACGAATTTAGCACACGATCAAGAGAACAAATTCTGTCAGTAAAATTCGCACTTTTAAGTCCTTGCTCATTGGCTATATTTAAAACTAGTAAGGGAATATCCTGTAGCTTTCATTGGTCAGGGCGTTTTGAAGTTGATATCACTACCGCGTGTCACTCGCTCCACACATTACAATGTCAACATGATACCTTTGTTGCATTAATTTCAAATGAAAGTAAGTATTTTCCTACGACAAACAATCCTGAGGGTCTTTGTTTCGAAATACGCTCTGTTTTATTCGTTTGCATTACCTAGAAACGTCTACAGTCACACGAAGTCACACATACCTCTTGCCAAGTTTAGCTACGTCACGAGGTCTACGTAACAACAGATTCAGAGTGCCGTTGCTGAATCTATTACTTCACCACTACTATTTGATTTTATCATACTCTTGCAGTTTTATAAAAAGTAAACTTACATAACACATTTACTAATTTATTATTACAGATTGTTTAAAACAAAAAGATTTATTTACAGAAGTCATTTGATTTAAAAACGTCTAATGTCAACCATTGTTTAGAGGTGTGCGCAGATAAGACATTCTTTGGTGGCATTGAATATACATTTTATTCCCGGCCACAATGGTGCAAATCGGCACTTCATTTATTAAAATTCTATGCAAGTTAAAGTGCAGAATAATGAAAAATGACGAGAAATACTCAAACTAAATCCTCCATCAGCTACTGAAATTATCAAATTACTTTCACCACTCGTGTTTTTGCCCATTAACCACACTAGCGCTATTTATTGGCAGATAATTTCCCCTTGTGAAATTTATGTCTGCGTACATAGCACTCACGAGTTTATAAGGGCCAAAACACTTGCATTGAAAAATTATCGATAATTCCCTTAAGTCTTGGGATATTACCATTGATAAAGCCGCTTCTTCTACAGTATGGACGATCTATACAGAAAGTTCCTGTAAACCTAGGCATGTTGTACGGTAAAATATAATTATAGAAGCTAACATATTGACTCACCTTGGTCATTCTTCATTCAATACCGCTTCGACAGGGATGACCATTTTTCTTGTTTTCAAAATTCTTCTAGGCGTTTATATGTTCTCACCCTACGTCTTTTTATGCACACTTACGCATGCTAGTATGATTGTAATAAACAAGTTAAATCACCTTATCTGCCCTTTATGCTAAGACTGTCATATCATTGAGGTAGAACCATTATATTTATTGCACTCAACTATTTCCTAGTAAAAACTTAGGTCATCTTTTCTGTACATGAATTTAGATACAAAAGGAACTGGTTGCTCCAGCCTACGTTACAACGTTATCAGCAAGATTTTAAAGGGAATGAAAATTTCACCCTTGCAGACTTCTTCCAACTGTGGAAATTTATCAGGGCTTAACAACAACCAGAATCATTTCTAAAGTAGGCATTTCAAGGGACATGAAAAACAACAATGGCGGTAACATGCTAATTCAACCTTCCAGACGTCTACCAAGTGTGGAAATGTATCAAGGCTTAACAACAACTAGAAACGTTTCTAGATTAGGAATTTCAAGGTACATGAAAAACAACAATGCCATTAAGAGGCGAATTCGAAAATAATGGCTCAAATTTTGGTCAAAGAAAAGAGAGAAGAAAGAAACTATTTTATTGGTTCATCAGTCGTTCTAGATCAAACACAACCTACAGCTGTTCGCCTAACATGGCTTACATTGATCATCTGCCGTTTCACGATTGCATAATACAAACTATTGACGGAATTTCGTACTACAGAAGGTAAGGATATTTTGAGAAAACGTATGCTATGGACTATTCCTGGTAAGAAAGGCTTTGCGTTAAAAGATAAATGCCTATATGTTCTTGTGTATCTTAAATTTTTTTTTAAATATGTAAAAACTCAAGAGGAAATATTTTGGCAACAACTTAAAGCTCACTGGCAATCCCTTTTTTAGCACAATAATATGTGCGGAAACGTGGCCATTCACTCAAACTCAGAATTCAACCGCACACTTAAATTGTTGTAGAAATTCTCATCGCGTGGTGAGTTCTGAAACTCTCTGCCTGAATCTGCTGTCACTTCTGCCTCCATTGCAAACTTCTGTGCTGAATTTAACAACTAAAATATGTTGAGGGTCTTGAAAGGCAAACCATGTTGGTACTAACTTTAGTTTTTATTACGTTATTTCATTCTGTTTATCTAATAGTTAACAACTGGCAACCTAAAAAATATCCATGCCTTGCTGTCTTCATATAACGGTTCTTTATGTCGTGATAGAGCGTCCGGTGTTGCCCTACTCCCAATACACGTTTAAAAAATTGTTTACCATTTGTATTCTGTTCCAGTAGGCTCGCTGTTAGTGTTTTCTTGTCCTTATGAGTCCTGTTGCTCCTGGAACGATTTTTTATTTATTTATATTGTATATAAGCTATTTTATTTTACCCACGAAGTAAGTTTATCACGGGGCGAATAAGTCACATGTAGCTTGCGGGGAGTAAGCTAATCGTAATTCAGTTAATAGAATCGGGCATTGGTCTCATGAGGAGAGGCTCTCACCACAACAAAAAAAAACCAAATTATTAAAAAATATTATATGTTCAAGTCTGTTTTGTAGGTTATTCCTGCCCTATTTATTTATTTATTTATTTATTTAAATACTGATTGAGTGTCAGCGGTCGAATCACGAAAAAACGCAGTTTTGAAATGGACAACATGTTTATTCAAAAAAGACATAAGGCCCGGGCATAGGGGGGGAGGTGAGGCTTAATGGCGCATCGACATCATAGGCATAGGCATAGGCTAACCGTCATTTCATCTCGTCACATCCCAATGCCTTTAAAACATCTCCATAATAACTTAAAGTACTAACATTGTTTGAGTTATTATTAAGTCAGAATATGATGAGTCTCGTTTAAATTCTCCGTAAAACATCTTCTGTAAAACATATCCATAATAACTTAAAGTACTAACATTGTTTGAGTTATTACTAAGACAGTATATGAAAAGTCTATCTTAAATTCTCGCTTCGATAGTTCTTATCGTCGACAAAGGTGTCCATTTTTAAACCAAACTTAGGATTTAGCTTCGACTAGTCAAGGCCTGTCTATAGTCCAAAAATGTTGATGTTCGGGACCGCCAAGTCCAAGATCCAAAAAAGGTGCAAAATAAACACCTTCTTATTCTTCAACTACTGAGGATGAACCTTTCATCTATCATCACTACAGGTCAAACTACACTACCTAAAATCTTGAAAATGGTCTCAAATCATTGCTTCCTTTCGCGGGCATGTGCTTTTCTCAAGTTTATCAGTAAAAGGGAATAAATAACTGTATGTAGGCGTACATTTTAAATGTGTTGTGCACTTTCGGTGTATTTAGTGGGATGAATGTGGTGTCTGAGGTTTAGTACCTCAAGGGGACCTACCGTGTAGTTATACAGTTATCCCATGTCGCCGTGGCACTACTGCCTAGGTCTTTGTCTATACTAATGATGCAGGTGCAGTCTGGATAATAACGGAGTGCAGCACGCTTGATCTAAATTTCAGTTAAAGTATGTAGCAAGGCTACACACTTCATCATACTTGACCTCATCAGTGGTTTCTTCTCGACACACCCTGCTGTAGTGGTTTCCAATTTGTTGGGTTCAGTGTTACCGTGTTCAGTGTCATGTTGAACCCAGCAATTAGCAAACACCTCACCCGTGACTGGATGCCTTGATTTTAAAGCTGCTTTTTGACAACTGTCGAGGAACATGCATCTTGTAAACTAAACATCGTGTAAAATAGGCGACCTAAGCATTTGCTGTTTAGAAGAGCTTGAGAATATAACAGAAATCTCGGTAAGTGATCGTTCATTACACAGGGTGGCGTATAAAAAATGTTTCAAACTTTTTCAAGATTTTTGAAAAAAAAGTGGAAATAGAGACCACTTTTCTGGATCCGAAGTTCAATCCTGATTCCGATAAAGTGGGGTTTTTTTTGGAATGATAATTCAAGTAACTTGAAAAAAGATTCAACTTTCGTTAAGTGTGCCCATGATGCACTGTGCAGACTACCTCTAAATGTTCTAAAGTAAACATTGGCCAAAAAAATACACAAAATAGAACCTGGATTTATGGATTGAACGTGCGAAGAATCTGGTCCCCATGTTTAACCTTTATCGGGTTATATGTGTATATATATATATATATAGCCTTTGTTACTATCCTCCCAAACTTTGCAGGAAGGAATGGGCAATTTCAAATGAAACGGGAATAGTACTGAAGTCCAAAACGACTTCCAAATGTACGATTATGGTAAACATTGAACATTACGCAGCGGATAGAGTAGTGAGCTTATGTGCTAGTGAGTAGCAACCGCCCCCCCTTTATTTACCAGCACGAAGCCCCCAACATACTGAGTTTTCAGCCCATACCAACATCTCAATCGGAATATGATTAAGTAAAGGATAATGCCCAAAAACTGCAAGCATTCGTAGAACATGGCACAAAAGGGCACATTCGAACCTGGGATTTCTGGCACATGAGAAGGTCGGCATTACGCAATGCGTGAAAAATAATTGTACCTTAAAAATAATTGTAGTACGTTTTCTAGCAGTTGGAAGTGTGTCCACCCCCCACTCCACAGAAAAACAAATTTATTTATGAATGCGAATGCACGTACTTTTAAAGCATCGAGAGTTAATTTATAAACTTACTAGAGAAGGTACTACCATTATTATTTTAAGGTAAGATTATGTTTCTTGCCTTGTATAACGAATGATGCCACAAAGAAAGAAAAATTGAAGAAATCAGAGTGAGTAAATAGAATTTTTCATAGATTTTTGAGACCCCTTGCCTCGTTCTCGTTTATTAAGCATCTGCCAGTTGATACCGTAATTAGCTTACTACTGCATGATGGTGGTGTGTAAATATTAAATTTACCTGTCGCAGTGCATTTCATCTTTGCTTGATTTCGAAATACCACTTCTGCGTACAAGAAAAATGATACATTGCCCTTCACCCAACAACAGAAAAACGCTTTCTCTTGCTTAATTGCGAACTGCCGCATCTCTACTCAAGGGAAATGGACATCGGCGAATGGCGCCTTCACCGAAAAACAACGTCCAACAACGATGCTTTACCACACGCATGTAATTATACTGTTGCAGTTTCATATATTAAGTATTAGTAAAGGTGGTAGCCTTTACTGTAAGGTTTGACTTCGGTCTCCCACGTTAAAGCCGAAATGTCGATGCTTAATTTCTTCGCCGCTTTTCAACATGTTGCACCGAAATTTGGTGTACGAACTTTGTGTGACTAGGCAAACCCGTGTACCAAATTTTATTTTTTTTCCGATTTGACACATCGGAGATCAGGACTTGAGCTTGAATCGTGATTTTCATTATTGGCTTCTTCTTGTTGAGTTGTTGGCACGACACGTTTCTGCTACGCTCTCTACAGATTAAACTATTTGTCCTATAAAGCTGGTTATTAGCTCATTTTTCAAGTATTGCTCTATACATGTGCCTATCCATAAGGCCTCTTGTAATTGGTCAAATGGTTCAGGGTTATATAGATAGAGAGAAAAAATATTGGGGCCACAGCCCATAGTTACATGCCTAAAGAGTAGAAGGAGTTTAAGAAGGCAAGGAGTGGCTACACATTTTTGGTAACCTTCAAGGGGAAATTAAAAAAAAAATGGATCTCAAATTGAGGACCATAAATAATGTCGCGAAATATGCCCTAGCGTCAGGGCAACAGCTATCTGTGGAGGGAGGCTGTGGGGCAAGTAACCACCAGACAAAGATGACAGGAGCGAAATTGGGTCCAAGGAGAACCTCCTAACCTTACTTATTTCTTCCGCGTAATTAGGCACAGGATTTTTTATCAGTTTACTTTTTCAAACATTTTTAAGGATTTTGACTTTTTTCTAAACAAATGTGCATACTGCAAGCAAACGCAACATCGCAATAATCTTCACCAAAATAAAAAATGTACAAGCTAGTGTGAGCATGGACTGATAAACATTCACGTATTCCAATAAGTTCCATGGTATGACTCATATTTGTTTCCTCTTCCAGTAGGTAGATGTTAGTGTAATGCAGTATTGTTTTGACCGTTTGTATTGGGCGGGGATAAAACCGTTTGGATAAAACTATTCACTTAGGAATATCCAAAAATGTACGCATTTCTTTTGGGGTGGGCCCAAAAATGAAGAGTTGCACATCCAGAAAATTGTTTTGCTGTGGCCCTGCCCAGTTAACCCCTTGGTCCGTAAAATTAGATAAAACTCAAAATACTTCGTAGGTTCAAGAGAGTTCTCCACATCTTGGACGTGACAAATCGTTTAAATTTTCTAATTTATTAAAATGTTTTTTTTTTAATTTCTTAAATTCCGTTTTATAATTTAATACCACCTAACTATTTTTACATTTTTTATTTTGATACTTCAGCATTTATTTGCTAACACATATTTCGAAGAGTTCTATTAACCTCTTCTATGCCAGGATGTAATCTAGAAATGCGAATAAACTAAGAAACACACTATCACTGTTGTGAACGTCTAGGGATGACAACTGACAAACTAACTTTCATAATTTATTACTAATACTTACAGCTAATAATTTGGTTTCATATCGATCGAACACACATACCACCGTTGCAAGGAACACCCGTCTTTTGCCCTGAAACCATAGCAAAAAACTTACAAGAAATGCTTGTCACTTTGCACACTCTGCGTCTCCAACTAAGGCTCCTACGTTGAAGTTCACCAACGCTAAACCCTAGACACATCCTAGACACTTCAAATTTGGTGTGAGCCCACTGGGAGACATCACCTCTGCACCCCTGGCGTTCATAGCTCTACACCTGATCGGAAATATTCCCGACTTTTGTGCCGATGCTCTTATTGCATTCAAGTTTACCAAACCCAAACCAATCGTCCTCGCCACTTCAAACTCTCTGGTTGTCAATACATTTTTCAAATATCTACACAAATTACGAGGATAGCTATTTCTAGCAGGTTTTGATGTCAGTTTGGTTATGTGTACTTACGGTTTCTGCTTTGTCATTAATCTGTTCTTTCTGGGTCTTCTTGGGCTCGTAGTTCTGGGTCTGGGACCTGCATAGTGCTTTGCAGATGCTTCGGTTAGAGGCCTCGGGTTTGCTGTTGGGTTGATGCTGTAGTTAGTGGTTAGTGTGTGAGTTGTTTGTCGTCCTAAGTTGTGGCTCGTGTGACGGATGTATCGTTTTCGTTTGTCTTGGTTGTATTAAGTGTTCCCTTTTTATTCCTACAGCTTACGTCAATAAAGGGTGGCCCTTTGCCGATGTATTGTTATTTTTGTTACTTTGCTATAGTTGGCAATGGTTAATGGACCCAGGCAGTCTTTGGAGGTATTCAGCCTTAAACAGTACCGGGTTTATTTGCTCTGACTTCGGGCCCATACCATTTTGTTTTAGGGTTTTGGCATGATGATTAATTGCAATTCTGATGTAATATGAACTAATTTTTAACTACGATTCCTGTCAATGGGGAGCTTAAGAACATTGTGTGAATACGGACTGTGAATTACTTGGCTGTGTGACGTGTGAAATGTTGTCCTCACTACTACATTTAAATAGTAAACGTAAGCCTTGATACTTAGAACCAGGGCCACAAAGTGTTTGCCCTGTAAGCAGTTATTCACGATAAAGATCGCTCGGTCAAGACCGAAAAAGTCTTTATCACACCAGTAGTGCTACTACGGGTGAAAATCATAGTTGCCTGATCGTTCCAAAAAATTCCCTGCGCCCCACTTGGATGGTACCAAGTGATGGGGGGCATCGTAAATAAAACATGGTACTGGTAGGTAACCCCTAATCTTGTTTTCCCTAACACTCGTCTTGCTAATTGGTCCTGCCCACAGTATATTTGGGGTGACCAGTGCCTGTGGTTTTGTCTGACGACCTCTATCTATTGGTGCTGTAGGTTGGTATTGGGTTGGAACACATGTAATCGTACGAATTTAATTTTGATTGTTTGGCAGTGAAGTTCTTGATGCTCTTGAATAGCTTGGCTCACAGGGTGAGCAATGACTTTTGGTAGGCTTAAAAAGTGCGGGGAGATGAGTCCTACCCTGACACTGAGTATCATGATGCCCACACTGCTGGTTTTGGAGAAACCGTTCTCTGAACACTTCGTTCTTAAAATCGTTCTCTGAATCGTTCCCTGACACTCGTAGTGCTACTCTGGCTCGGCCAAGCAACATATATCATGAATAGCTCTGCGCACAGGGTGCGCTTGGACTTGTTGATAGGCTTAATATGCACGAGGAGGGAGGGGGCAAGACCTATTACGACACAGAATTTAATAATTTCCTACAATACTGGTTTTGGGAAAATTATAACTTTATGAACAGGAGTTGTTTTATTTATGTTAAATCTTATTATGTTGTTCATTGCTTAAGTCGAATTTTATTTTGCTAGGTAATGGCAGATCGTGTTCATCTCATTTATCCTACACATCTCAAAGAGAAAATATTACAGGTTGCTATTAAAAAAGTGCTAACCCATATAAACTATGGATATAAGCCGTAAAGGAAAAGATTCACGAAATTTAGACTAAAGCTGCCATTGTAGAACTAATATAGACACACGCTAGCCTGTCGCACCAAGTTAGGCAACAAACATCACAACAAACATAACATCAATTCAAATGTCGAGGTAGTAAACCATTGCAGCACGACGCCATTGTGTCAGTGTCTTATATCTTGAAGCATTGTTGGGCACATTTCAGGTACTTGGGAAAAAATAATAATGCGGTATAAAAGCTTAAATTGTGTTGAAATCGTGAGCAATGAGCCACCTAACAAAAATTAACACGTGTAGAAATGCCAGCTAAGCTGCTTTCAATGCAAAATCTGACCCTCAATAACGTTGTAAATGTGTTACTAGTTACTAGCTACTAGCTACTAGCTAGCTACTCCGCTCATCCCCATGGTAATTTTTATAGGGTGATTATTCATCTTCCAGCTATGAAATTGGACGAACAGCTGCGGCACGATTCGAAATGCGTACCTTTTATGGTTTGGGGCCTAGGCGCGTAACGGGAATGGCGTGAGAGGGCGCGTAAGTACAAAAATATTGCTATAACCCATGTTAGTGTTGTCGTCATCATCTCTCATTGGACGGCGAAAGTTCGGACAATGACAACGTGTATACTGATGTGCGTGCCTAGACACTCATTAATGTATCACGATAAATGTAAATACGTCGCAAAGAAATTGTATTCACGTCCAATTCACGAAAAACAAACCAACTGTAATTATAAAGTCAAAAACTGGTAAAGAGGCTACCAAGTTGAGAGTGGTTCGGCCCATCAAAGGAGTGATATCAACACACCAAAACTAACTAAATAAAACAAATTACAACAAAATTAAAACCAAACCAAAAACCTATAAAGAGGTGACTAAGTTGAGAATGGTTCGGCCTATTGGCAAAAGATAGTAGCAAATTGTTGAGAACCAATTTCTTGTTGAAGTGGCAATTTATTACACATCTACCCGGTAGTGGAGTTGAGTCAATACACAATAAAAAAAAGTAGTGATATCATATCAAAAACCAAAACTGGTAAAAGGAGCCGACAAGTTCCGAATGGTTTGGCCCTTTAAAGGAGTGATATCAACACACCAAAACATTCGTCAACTCAATCGCACTGAATAATACTTTGGACGTTAAATGAAAACTTGAACATTGCTACCAAAAGTAGCATTGTTATATTTTTCATTTAACCTTCGAACTATTAAGCGGTGCGATTAACTTGGCGAATGTTTTGGTGTGTTGATATCACTCCTTTGAAGGGCCGAAGCATTCGGAACTTGGCGGCCCTTTTTACCAGTTTTGGTTTTTGACATGATACTTTTAACAGAAGCACTAGTTTTTTTGGGGGGAGGGGGGTGCAGGGAGAAGCTGGTTTTTCTTTTACAGGCATTATGGCCACTGTTGCGTATGTGTTTTTCGTTTCTGTGTTTCTTTACAGTATAACAATATTCATAGGCTTAAAATTTGAATTTTATAGACATATGCATTTTATTAATCTGTGAGGTATTTCAAATTTAAAAAAACAAACCAGTCTTTCTTCTTCAATGGTGAATTTATCAAAGGAAACGGTATTCGAACTTGCTTCACCATGGCATAGATTTACCCTACGTGAATATACTAAATCGGTGATACAAACAATGATGAAGCCTTCATATATCAGCACTTCATCCCATTAAATATTGAATTTGCATTTATAGCAGGGCGAGTAGGTAAGGAAACTGCGGTAGAACTAACTGATAATTCATGGAGCTTCATTGTTTTAAGTCATAACTTTGCATGAACATTGTACTAAATCATTGATATAACCAATGACTTAGCTACCAACGAACTCTTCATCCCATCAAGTCATCGAATGTTCACTTACTGAACGAAGGAAATAGTTTAGGAAACTGTATTAGACGTACCACGGAAGTCAGGGTGCTTCTCCATCTTGAGGCATAGCTATATGTCGACATTATACAAAATCAAAACAATGACGTGGCCTACATAGATAAACTCTTCATCACATTAATTCCTTGAATGTTCATTTGCAGCAGGAGTAGATTTAGCTTAAGGTATTAGCAGTATGGTTGTTAGGATGCTAAACCGTTTTGAGACGTAGTTGTATGTGAACATTATGTTAAATTGTTGTTGTAAACAATGACGTGGCCTACATAGGTAAACTGTTTACCGCCTTACATTGTCGAATGTTGATACACTGCAGGAAGTGTACATTAAGGAAATTGAATTAGAAGTAGATTGCAAGTAAGGATGCTTTACCATCTTAATGCACAGCTTTACGTGTACAATATACTAAACACAAACAGTGATGTTGCCTTTATAGATAAACTCTTAATCCCGTGAAATCGTTATATGTTCGTTTTGATGCAGGAGGAATAAATTAGTGAGAGTGTATTAGAAACAGCATATAAAGTAGGAATGCTTCACCCTTTTGAGGCTTAGATTTATGTGAACATTATACTAAATTGTTGACATAAACGCTGACATGGCCGTTATTGATATACTCTACAACACGTAAAGCCGTGGCTGTTCATTTGCAGCAGGATCAATAGATTAAGGAAACTGTATTAGAAGTAGCTTGTAAATAAAGGTGGCACGGCATTTTATGAATATTATCGTAAATCATTGATATAAACAAACCTCCATAGATATTCTGTTCATCCCATTAGGTCATCAAATTTTCTTTGCCGCAAGAGGAAATGATTAAGGATACTAACTATTTTGGAACTAGCTGGTTAGAAAGTTTGCTCACCGTTTTTAGGGACTGCTTTAAGTGAAAATATTCTAAATCGCTGATATAAACAATGACGTGGCCTAAACGGGTCAAATACTAAAACATCAACTTTCATTTTTTACATGTTGAGCAGGTTGTGGAAACTGTATCAAAACTAGTAAGTAGGTAAGATTGGTTGCCATGATCTGAAACAACAAACAAGGTTGATTTAAAAAATGACAAATAATTTGAAGAATCCCTGATGCTTCAGTAGAAATAAGTGATTATATAAAATGCTGTAATATTTCTCACCATTGTGAAAGTATTTTTATTGATGTTGAAAAAGTTTCCAACTGATGGTATATAGGCTGAATGATGACTCAGTTTATTGAGAAGAATAAGTACCTGAAAAGATGTAACAAAGAATCATAGCACTTCTAATAATCTAGTTTTTGTGAAACATACTGAATGGAATTGAATATGAAAGTATTCGTAGAGTTGCTTAATGGAAAAAATTTCCAAAAACGAACAATTCCTAATTATACGCAGACATCAAATACAAAGCATGAGGTAGCATTTCTGATTAGGAATAGAGAATGATTTAGAATAATTGCCCCAGCCCTTTGTGGAAAAAATTTCCTTTTTTACCTTTTTTGAAAAAACCTGCCTGTTTTGCTTTTGTGGACCAATAAACGTTGACCCTAATGTGATAAGTAAGAAAGGCAAGAAAGGCACAGAAAATGGTTAAAAAAGAGAGTGACAGCCTAAAATCTCCATAAAAAGTCTCCATAAAAAAAACATCAGCGTGCCTTTATACTGACAGTAGTTCCTGCCCTCTCGGATATCCGTGCATGCTACTGAAAAGAACATGTTTACCACAGTCTGGATTCAAACTTACCAATGGCATAAAGAGACAAACAAATATCAAAATGTCCATAGCAGAAATACAGAAAACAAGGATTGCATTCAGAACGAAAAAGCTACTAACTAGTCAAGGATTCGAACCAAGGACCTTTGTGATCTTGACCAGTGGTTTATTGTCACACCCAGCACAAGTGGACAATATACGTACGAAAATATAGTTTGTATTTGGTAAAAAAGCAAGAATAATTGGCTGAAGACTCCAATCGTGGACTTAGGTACGGAAAGCCTGAGTTTTGCTACAGAACCCAAAAATCGTGTGTATAATTAGACTTGAAAGTAGCCTTTAACATAAGGTTACCAGAATACATATTATGTGCTCATCTAGTCAGGAAAATATCCGCGGTGAACGGATTAGTCATAATTTAGTCTAAAGTTATTGTTGGTCAAAAATATGTTTCTCCTGCCATTGGTCAGTTTCAATATGGCACAAATTAGGGGGCCAATCAGCTTTAATGCCAAGTAGTTAATTTTCTAAATACAACTAATGTAGGAGGGTCGGTGAGCCTGACTACATGTCCAGTCAGTGTGTGCTTGGCTTTGAGGCAGTCAAGGTAGCTAGGGAAAGTAGTGATGGCCCCATTGACTCCTAAAAACTGTACCACAGCCAATCAACCTAAAGAGCTAGTCCCTCAGTAAAAATCCATTCAAGAATGGGCACAAAATAGAATTGCCCATAATGGCTGCCGTACCTTCCAAAACCAATACCAAATTCAATAAGTTCA
Source organism: Lithobius niger (assembly GCA_023313725.1). Classification (NCBI taxonomy): domain Eukaryota; kingdom Metazoa; phylum Arthropoda; class Chilopoda; order Lithobiomorpha; family Lithobiidae; genus Lithobius; species Lithobius niger. The sequence goes on along the minus strand of JAHWFP010072164.1, from coordinate 4,618 downwards.
AATAAAAAAATCCACAATCCTCTTCCATAAGACCCACTACAAGCCCTTCTTAGGACCACTTGAAATAAGGAATGCGTTCCTTTCTAATGTGTGGGTACTTGTACCACAGTCATTTCATACTCGAAAAAAATAGATAAATAGAAACCTTTCAGTTGACTGGAAGCAGATTTGAAGCAGCATTCATTAGGACTGTAAATGGGAATTCTGCCACCAAGCCGTTACAGCCTGGCATGTCACTCTTAGTGGTAATGGTACGTTACGATTTGAGTTTGAGTGTAATGGGAATGCCACTAATTTTTCAATGAGCCTATGTAAGAAAATTTGCTGAATTTTTCTTTTAAATACACCCTTTAAAGGTGTATGATCAAAGGAAAGCTGGGACTTGTTTTTTTTTTCTCCCATATAATAAATAATATCAGAATGTCCTCCACAAGTGACACTCGAATTTCCTAATTGGGAGAATGAGGATGGGTCGTCACCCCACTCGTACCTGTCACCCCACTACAACTCTTCAAATGCTAGCTAAAGTGGAGAGAGTTGGAACGGACATTTTGCACTTTGCTTTTCCGTTGCATGGAAAATAAACGCATGGATTGTTTAAAAGCATCGTAATAGGACTTAGCATTAAATCCTGGTCACCAAACCACTTCCCGCACACTCTGTCTACACCACCTTGCATCAAAACTTACTTGACACATACGAAGCTTGGTCTTGCCTGTATTACCCATCACGTTCTTATAATAATACTCACACACAAGAGCATGAAAGTGCTTCGGCTGACTTAAGGCTCAAAAGGAATTAATTAAAAAAAAACATTCACTCCACTCCATTCTACACTATCCTCGCCAGTCCATTGCAACTGGTCACACCGGAGTTATTTTTCACCTCACGCGACTTTTATAGTAATTAACTAGTACAAAAGCTATAGTCTCCTATTGATCCTTTTATACAAATCATAATCTCTCGATCGAATTTCAGTCCAACTTACAGTTTTAGGTAAAAAAAACTGCTGTGCTTATTTTCCGTTCGTTCACATCCCAACAGAAAACATTCCTAAAAACAAAACGGAAAAAGCACTCCGATTATTTTTGTTTTTGGGCATTTCCTTCATTTTTTTTCGCCACTACGTTATTTTTTTCATTGAGTTTTCTTCCGTACCTTCCATTCTTCCTTCGCACATCATTTGCTCCGCCTATCATTTCTTGTTCTCAGATTTCCAAAATGGATACTTAGGAATTCTGTCGTCTCACCATTTGTACCTTGCTTAAAAATGTAGTCACGGTTTTTATATCGTATAATGTCATACATATTTTATGTTCCTTACTTCTGTCCTGGAAATTGGTAATGGTGGCTGCGCAAAAATTGAAACCAAACATAAAAAAGATTCTCCACATTACTAAAATTTTACTGATTTAACATTTTTTTTATTTCTCATGTTAAGGTTGTTTTCATTATAAATGAGAGAAGTTGCTATGGCTCGAATTTTACCGAACAAGGTATGGATTATACCCTGGTGATAAAATTTGTCACTACTGGTGAAATTCGAGCAAAACTAACTAATCTAACCTGTAATTAAAACAACTATAACATAACAACCCTCCCCCCAAAAGTGTGTAGTTTAGTACAAAAAATAAAACGATAGTATTGGAGGATTCTTTTTGATTTCCTTTCTCTTTTTCGAGCTGCCGCTCTCATCTAGTTGACTGATGCCTACCGTCTCAGTGCTTCTGCTTAATAAAGATAGTATTGCGTGACCAATGATTGCTTTGATAAGCCCCAACAAGGAGGACACACAACATCGTTCATACACCAACTAAGTAAGTATTCCATAGGTTTACAACACTTTCATTGTTGTAGTCGTCATGCTGATACCAAAGTTAATGCACACTTTGCTTCCCGATTGTTCATTATACGTTTTGCTTCCCGGTTGTATTCCAGTCTTGTGCTCAACGCAGCCATCTGATCATGTAATACCAATCTTCTTGATGAGGTTAAAATCGTGCAGTGGAAAGTCGCCATTCTGTTTGTTTCTTAGTTTGGGCCTGAAAGGCACCTCCTGGCACAAACAGAGGTAAATTACTCCAAGCCATCTATCACCTTTTACTCATTTTTTTTTTATTTTTTAAATAAACTGCAACAATGACTTGACATTGTTGAATCCGATGATGCTTACATTATTGTATTTTCAACAATGAAAATATCAATAAAGTAATCCGAGAGAATAATGATGTCATGCTTTCATCGTATAAGAGGGACTCGATACTTCATGATACGAGTGACTGTACATTTACCATGATGCTTGCATTGTCCAGGTTGTTACATCGCAGTGTTATTTACATTGTACAACTCTTCCATTGTTGTAGCCTTGCCTAAATTTTGTGATGATACTCGGCTGTGAAAATTAAATCAATGTTGAACTAAAGTGCCGTGCAATCTTACTACCATGAAGACGTGCACGCTGTACCATGCAGTCTTACTGCCATGAAGACTGCACGCCACGGAACCCAAAGAAAAAGCAAGGATTATTAACACTACCTGAGGCTGCTGGCGAATCAGCTGCGTACGAAACACATTCATCTTCCACATTTAAAGGAATTTGAGACAGCAACACATCTGTATCTGAATCATCAATCAAATCGTCGTCTATGTTGGCCACCGCCATTGTATAGTCACAATGGAGTCGGCTTTCAGGAATTTGAGACTGCACGCGACTCACAACATTGGTCTTGTTGCATAAGTGTGTTAGACAACGTTGTTCGGCAACAATGCGGTAAGACAGCCTCTGTTGATCTCGTGCCTTCGGCGTTCGCTTGACTTCGGCTTTCTTACCTCATTGTTGCCGAACGTCGTTGTCTAACTGATACTAATTTGCAGCAATTCCGAGGAGAATGTGCAAATTTGTTCCTCTGCGAAGGAGGTCTATTGTTGGCATGCAAGGCAGAGATATAAATCGCATATCCTTCGAGGCATTGCTATAAAAGATGTAAATAAGTCATTGATACCCTTACGTGATTATTACTGGCACTTGGCGTGTCATTGTTGCAGTTTAGTGGTTGTTCGTTCGAACACATTGGTTCAGCAATTTTGGCCGACAGCTTGGGTGTTAGTGCTTCGCTTTCTTCTGATTCTGAAGACGATTTTGTTATGCCACAGAACATTATGATTCACACAAGTCTGGAGACATCATACAGTCGTTTGCTTTCGAATTTTAACGAATGTGGTTTTGTTAGTGTGTTAAGCCTGTTTTTGTTGTTAAGATTTTTTGTCGGTGTATTGGTGAGTTAAGGCTATTTTTGTTTATTAAGATTTGCTTGATTTTGGTGTGTTCTTTTAATTGTTACCTTGGGTTCTGGTGCAGGTTTGTTGAATTATGTTTTTTTTAAAGAGACAACTGAACATTTTTCTTTGGTTGAAGTGAACGAACTCGTTGCATTTAGAGATTCTAGGATACTCTAAAATACCGTCAAATGCGAAAAATGTTTAATTTGTAATTCATACCATGTGCAATAAAAAAGCTAGCCAGCACACATTATTGCCATGTACATTAAAATTACGACATAAGTTATCACATGTAGTCACATGTGGACCAATACTTAAGGAATTGTAACTTTTTTTAACTGATGCTCAAATTCTGTAGTAAGTTATAAAGTAGTAAACTATATTGTGTAGGCTACTGTACTTTATTTTTTCTAAATTTATAAACTGGTTTGTGTAAATTAGTAACTTAGTTAGCTTTTTATTCATTCTTGGAATACGTTATTTTTGTAAGTGTAGGTTACAACAATGCCCATCTTAGCATCGCAAGCGATTGCAATTTATACTGACTTTTGCAACAATCAAGTATTGGTATAATAATTCAAAAGTTAAATACACGCCGATAAATGTGTTCATTGCTTATGATCAAGTGACTTATCGTCTATTAGCTTACTAGGGGCGATCTGTGTGATAACCATGTCCACCATTCTTTATGTATATGCGTATTATTACGTTGATGAGTCCATTTTTCATCAATGATGTCTCAACTAAGAATCGAGAAATTAGACGTGCGTTTAAAAACAACGTTGATGAGCTGTGGCAATAAGAATGAACTATTCAGTGAGCTTAGAAAAGTGGTCACTATCATTCTATGAGGTGTGTGAGTCTACTTATTATTATAAATACAATAATAAAGTCATTGCATGTTTCTAACTACTACTACTATGTTTGACAAATTACCTGTCGAGTGCTGCCAACTGATACACCATCCGGGCATTACACGACCACTTGTAGCAAAGGAATGTAATGTTTTTTTCCTTTCCTTAATTAATTTGCGTCGGAGTGACGTTCTAATATATAGAATATTTTGTTTACATAGGAATAGGGATGCGGGCACTCCATTCGCAACATGTGGATTCGTCCCTGACCACAACTCTATATACGTACCTGATTTCCTTTAGCTGGTGATAGGTTCTTGCACTGCACGTTACTCAACACTTCGGCAGCATGTTTTGCCTGAAAAAAGTCGAAACTAAATTTTCACCGGAAGTCCTATGTCAATCATTCAAATTCAGTGACTAGAAAGCATCACCTAGGTAAATCATAAACATACTGACAAAAAAAATTAACGTAAAGTAAGTTA
>JAHWFP010072163.1:0-12150 GCA_023313725.1 Lithobius niger | reverse complement strand
TTAAACTGGGAGACAATTTGTAGACTCAGCCGAGCACCTACGAATGTCACACTTTATTTTGGCCGGATGGTAAAGGAAGGACGAAATAAAGTCACCAATTTTCTGAAAGGAAAATAATGACTGAAACGCAAAATACTGAGTAGTGGGCATAATAAATAAACCCCATTACACAGGCATTGTAAGAGTGGAAAAACTGAAGGAACCCACTTTTGTAACTACAAGTTGATAGTTAGATTGAACTTTAGTGAGCTAATAGAGTCCTTATTATTTTGAAAGCATTCTGACAAACTTTTTAAAAACACTTAATTTGCAAAGTTAAAGCAAATTTAAAGTTGATGTAACATAGGACTGGATATAAACCTTTGAAGGGGTCCGACAAGCGTTGAAATTTCGTATTTCGGATTTGCAATCTGTTTGAAATGTGCAAATACAAGTGCAATCCGCAAATCTCTATAAATCTTGCAAATCAAAACGTAATCTGCAAATCCAAGCGAAATCTGCAAATCTAAATGAAATCTGTAAATCTTCATGAAATCACAAATCCATACAAATCTTGCAAATCAACTCAAATCTACAAATCTAATATAGTGATTTGGGATTTGCCAATCTCGTACGGTATTTTCGGGTTTGTCGGACCCCTCGCATCCAGACCAGAGAATCACTTCACCAGAAAATAAAAAACGGGGACATAAATTATTTTTTTCAAAATCAGTGAAGTTGCGACCTTCTCGGTTAGCAATTGAACAAATCTCCTATTTCACGGCCTAAAGTAGTGCGGTACTTGGACTTAAGTAATGCACAAAAGAGGGCGAGGACTGAGAACGGTATAAATATTACGTTGGTCAAGGAAATTGGGGAAGATTTAGATACATCTTGGGTGGAAGACAGGTTCCAATTCGGAATGGATTTATCTAGCTTCGAACTTGTCCTCACCAAGGCTGGCACGTCAAAATGTATGGAATATAAGTGAAGCCTAAGCTAAACTTCGCTTATTTCCAAAGTTGGGAGGATACCTACCCAACGACTGTAGGGTTAAATAAAAGACCGATAAGTTGCGAAGTTAGTCCTGAACGAATATACTAATTTTTGCAATTTACAAACTTGACTTGGACACAATTTTTTTTCTCTTTTCTTAGCCGAGATAAGAAAATGGTGGCATCTTGCCGAGGAGTAGGTTTTTTTATTCCGAGTGTTTCTAGAACTGGTTTTCAGAAATGCAAACGGGAAGGATGGTGACAAATTGTGTGACGAAAATGCATATTGATCACGTGTTTCCCTCCCCCCTGTCCCCCCCCCCCTAAAAAAAGATAAAGGGCTGTACTGGTACAGGCTGCAACCTGGACTAGTATCTTATATCTGATCTGTGCATAGTCCCCTAGCTGTGCAGTAAAGAATGAATTGGAATTTAGTTCTTGAACTTGAAACCTCTCTTCCATTCCCTGAGTAGACTTTACACCCCTTGGTACTAGCTGCCGACGATAGCGGTCCTCGCGATGTTACCATCGCCTCTCCTTCGGCGGCAGCTGTCCTCCTCAACTCAACCGATTCTCGAGTTTCCTTGGGATGCGCAATCTTCCTCTTTTTCCAGCCACGTCTCAACCGAGGAAGTCATTAATGTAAAGCCAGAAGCTCCCAGAACCCACTTTTGAAGATACAGCAAAGCCTGTTTGGGCTAAGGCTCTCGCATCTCTCCAACTGCCACTTTCAACACTTATTCCGTTTAGCGGTACGTCTATGCCACTCATTTCGTTCCCGTTTATCCTGGGATACTTCATGTTGTTTCCAACATCGCTACTAGACAACTAGCTTGCGCTTCGTACAGGGAAGAAGCCAAGTGTGTGGCTCTAGGCTTCCGTATGCTTTCACAGACTTCATCAGCTGAACACATTTCTCCTACATGTATGGCCGGGAACTGTAGTCTTGAGACCAATCCGCCCCCCCCCCCCCCCTCCAATTTTTCTTCTCTTTCTTTCCACATACAGGGAGTATATCCTTGGTTTTTTTGTCAAAGTTCAAGACTCTCATCCTTACTAATGACAAATTTGTGGAAAGAGAGAGGACAACACAGATCCTCTACGTTTAAACTTAATAATGAAACATTTCTCTCCAGCAGAGTTTCATGTGTAGGAAGAATCTTCTCTGCCGAAATTTTATATTTAGACAAGATGCCATCTTCACCCTGCCTTTCAGACTTTGAAATAAAATTTGAAGACCATCCACAAAGAGGAATTCAGCTTGTTCGGTCAAGTATATTAGGTTAGGGAACTACTTAACAGATCTGGTATGGAAGAAAGCTTCCCAGTTTCTACACCGATGGATATTAGTCAAGAACTAATACAAGGAGTTGGTTGCTCTCATGTATTATCTGTTACAGCTTGCCTAGACATTTTGTATGCTGTATCTACTTGAAGTGAATTCTGTTCGAACCCTAGAGAACATCATTGGGTGGCAGCGAAGTGAGTGCTGCAACACTTGAAGGATACTCAAGAATACGGTGTTAAGGATTGGCAGCATATGTATTTGCTGACTGGGTGGGTGACAAAAGTCGATAGGAAGTTAAGAACAGTCTATTGTCTATTCCTCGTAGTAATCGATGAGTCCACAGAAATTCTCTTGTGCACGCAGGATCGCTTGATGATCGTCAGACTACTGGCGAGTTGTCTATCCTGAGACAATAAACTCGCCAGTAGTCTGGCGATCAACCAAGCGATCCTGCGTGCACAAGAGAAGTTCTGTGGACTCATCGATTACTACTAGGAATTGGACAAAGAGATTTAGTCTCCTGTACGACTATTATCTGGTGCGACAACCAAGCAGCCACAAAGAATGTGCAGGACCCAGTGCCCAATTTAATCAATGGACATCAAATGGAAAATCCCAGTGGAATGTGGATTTTGTCTTTGTGGACAGGGACGCCTATAGTCATACACCTTAAACTGCGCACAGCTAGCTTTGTAGGGCATATCCTCCTCTCCTCCTAAACCGAAGGCATCTTTTTGAAGAAATTGTGACTGGTGGGCACTGATGGAGGGGGGGGAGGGGCAGGTAGGCCCCGGAAGCTAAACGGTTTTAAGTAGATTTAATGCAGTTTGTGACTGACTGGAGGACGTGATTTTTTTCGTAGCTGTGTTTTGTTAGTTGACATTACAGAGGGCACTTTATGTTGGAGCGCTTGTGCACTCGCATGGGCTTGTGGGTGTTCCTGTTTATGGAGTCTGGTTTTTAACAAGTTATGCCTATTTTACCATTACCCCAGTAAATAAATGTTTGTGCAATTCATTGCACTGAGTTCGTGGTGAAACTGTTAGTTTTACTTGATTGTGTGGGAAACGTTCAAGCTCTACAGTATTAAAAAAATTTACTTGTCCAGTCAGCATTAAACATGACCTCTTCAATGTTACATTTTAAACTTTTGGAAAAATTACCACTGAAGAACATTACAATTTTACATACAATGTTCCTCGTTACATACCGTACTGCGTATTGAGTGATACTTAAGCCCTTTATACTTGTCTTCGTAGTTCATCTTGATTACAGATATTTACAGTTAATTATTTTGTTACAGGTCCATGTTATTAAGCCTATTCTCCCAAGAGTTGATTTGTTAGTCTCAGCAGCAAAAACTGCAACAGGTATAGTTCGTTTCTGCATGAGTTTTTGCTTATTATTTACTTTGGCTGAAACTAAATCGTCAAAACGAGTATGTGTTGCTTAATGTGCGTTGTCATGGTTGTCTTCCCCAAGGCTGTTGCCGTGACTCTTTCCAAGCCTTTCCTACTATGCCCGCAACTAGACCCCTTCTCTCTGTTATAGAGTCGTTATGAGTAGGTCTCATGCTGGCGGCGCCAGAGTGTTGGCGCCCCTAATCAGATGAAATCACATCATTAATCAGGCATCACCTCGCCATTTTTTCAATTTCGTTGTGTCATGACAGTTTGGACATCTGGTTTGTGAGCAGTAAGTTTCGATAGGGATGTTCACTACGGTGGCTTTGACAACACACCACAAGTGCAAATATTTGGAACAAACTAAATGTGGACAGTATTTTCACAGTTATTGAGTGTGTACCTTTCGTGGGACTGTACAAGTTTCTACAACATTCTATTGGACAGTTTTAAATTTCATCGCCTACATCACGTCGCTATTGAATGGCCTCAAAATCAGCAAAACATCGATGGTAAAATGTGTAAGCAAAGTAGAGGTCGGACGAATATTCAAACATTCGTTCATAAAGAGCATATTCGAATATGATAAATTCCATTCGAATATTCACAAAATAAAAGTTCTGTGTAATTTTACGTTTTTTTAAATTTTTGATTTGGTTTTAAAGTTTTCATGTGGGCTTCATAAGTCCCAGCCATTTAGTACAATGTTTCTTTCTCTTCCATATTCCATCCCAACCAATCCAACTAACAACCCACGTGTTTTTTGGATGTGACTTGCAAGTGGAGGGAAGGGAGGGGATTGGGGGTTGGGATTACGGAAGCGCACAGCAGTACTCCCAAAAACATTTAAGAACTAAAAAATGGGGAAGTCAACCAGGGACATGGCAACCAGTTGATAGATGATGTCAACTTCAATATCATACGTAAAAGAGAAAGACACCTTGGTGGATTATGTTCATTCCATACTGCAGTTGGCAATTAATCATTTTTGGGGGTAGGTTGTGTTATGCCTTCCAAGTTGTGATGTCTAGTAGATTTAAATTAAACTTGTGGTTTTATTATGTATGCCTTGCACTGCCAATAGACTAAATAACAAAAGAATTTTTTTTGGGGTGGGGGGGTGCCCTCGGGCCGAAACATGTAAAAAACAATTTAGAACGAATATTCGATTATTTTTTTTTGCGAATATTCAAATAGGGCCTGTTTTTTTCCCTATTCGTCCGACCCCGACGATTGGTGACCGAACGCAGCACAGACATTGTCAGAGTTGGCAAGATCGACTGCAAAGGACTGCAATGTTTCCTGTTGTCAACCAATTTCCTCTCAAGCATTTATCTCAGCAACGAAGGAAAAAGGAGATGGTGGCAGCATCGCTTCCTGTCGGAAAAAAACTGCATGCTGGGTGTTATTGTTAGCTGCTCTCAAACGCAAAAAACATTTTTATGTTTCCAAAACGTAAATGTGCTGCATGTTTTTGAGTAATATTAAGCATTCGATTCACCAAATTTTGCCATTACGAATCTAATGTTAAATAGGTATGGATGGGAACTAGTACAGCTGTTTAAAGCAACAATATTATGCACATCGAGCTAAAAGCATGAAATTTGGCAAGCAAGTTATTCTTAGTACAAATTGAACTAGCTATAGAGCCACCTCGAGATATACCCGCAGGGTTCCCTTGTGCGCCTTCCCCCCCCCCTCCCAATGAGGTTGATGGTGACAACAAACTATTGCTAATCGTGCTGAAAGCTTGAATTGTGTTACACAAATCATTTTTAGTAGGCATTAAATATCCCATAAGCACCCCTCCCCCCGTGCCCCCTCCTTGAGGACTGACCAACTAAATTCTTGCAGAACTAGCTATGATGGGCAACAGAGCATGCTGGAGAAACAAATGAAACAAACAAACTAACCAACCACCAGGGAAACCATTCCTGACCCTTCCAAGCCTGTCAACTACGTTCATACCACATGTGCCGTCACTCAACTTCCAACTTCAACTTTAAACATCTAAGCAAAATGGTCAACGCTGGAATCTGGAAACTCGACCGAATTCCTCCCCAAACTCGCTTGGTAATTGGAAGTTCCCTCCCCGCTCCTACTGCCTTGCGCACAGAGTAGGTCGTGACAGGACAACGTTGCGCATGCAACCAATCCACCACAACTCCGTCACAGGGGACCCAGCTCACACCCTTGGGGAACCCGGCCATGATGGTGCCCGCCACCTATATTGACGAGGTCTACTGCAAATGCAAATAAATTTACAGGTAGTGGATATTTTCTGTCCGGCAAGCAGAAACCACAATTTTACCTGGAGGGGTGGTCAGAATTGGTTTCTATTGCCTAAGAAAATGTACACTACCTGTAAATACCCGCCCAACCTCCCCTCTCGAGTCCCCATCATGGCTGACATATCCGGAGGAAAAGTAGATGGCTGGCTATTGCTGTAACACCATTTATGGAGGGCCTGCGCGTGCTGGTCCCGCGCATGCGCAGGTGGGTGTCTTGAGCTGGGCGTATCTAGAGAGTTTTGATAGAAACTTACACTCAATGAAAATATACATTACTTGTACCTACGCTACTTCCACTCTTGAGTAACCACCATGACAAATTGAGAGGAATAAAAACCTCTCAATTTGTCATAAGGTGACACGATGGAAGATAGGGTGGGTACAGTCAATGTATATTTTCATTATTAGCAATAGAGACAGAATTTAGGCGTTGCAGCGGCAATTATCTCTTTCTATTGCCTACAAAAATGTACATTACCTGTACATTTTAGCATGTACAGTACACCTCGTCACTCGTCAGTCTGGCAGTGGCATCACATAACTGGGTCCCCAGGGGCTAGCAGCTGGTCCCCAAAAAGTCACAGACATAAGCACTAAATTGAGAGGAATAAAAGTTGATAATGATGCGCCCTAACCACTGTTATATTAGTAAGGAGGAAGTGCGCACTTCGGGATTAGCGAGCTGGCTGGTAATTGGTTTAAATTTCTGGAGGGTAAAAGCATTTGAACATAAAATGCTAAAATTTACAGGTAATGTATATCATATCAAAAACCAAAACTGGTTAAAGGGGCCGCCAAGTTCCGAATGGTTCGGCCCTTCAAAGGAGTGATACCAACACACCAAAACATTTGCCAAGTTAATCTCACCACTTAATAGTTTGAAGGTTAAATGAAAACTAGAACATTGCTACTTTCGGTAGCAAAGTTCAAGTTTTCATTTAACGTCCAAAGTTTTCAAGAAAAAACTGACCATTTTTACTTTGGATGTTTGTATCAATAAAATTCTTCTCAAAGACGCTCAAACCCAAAAGTGAACAAATACTTCTCAGTATTGTGATATTCAAAAAGCGAATTTTCGACAGGCATCTATGACTAAACTAGATGTGCTGTTTTAGTCCTCCTGTCATCTTCAGGTTCTCCTCGTGCGAGTTCTATTTACAAAACTGCTGCTCAAAACAGAGACACCTCACGTTCACTATTCATTTCCGGTGGTCGTAGTAGCCTGCTGCACTTGGAGGGTAGTTCTCTCGTCGCTCGTTTTTCGTGCTTTTCTTGTAATTCGTGCCGTTTTTGAGTACAGGGCACAAAATAGCATGGAAGGACACTACAACACTCTTGGTCTCAAACTCTAGGAATGATAGACACCTGAGAGTATTGAATCACTGGCCATTCAGCACGAATTAGGAGAAAAGAAGTCCCTTATGACTTTGCAAGGCCCCTCAAACCCTGCCATTAAGTTTCTTATAAGCCAGGAGTTGGGAGGTTAACTCACTCGAAGATGGCATGATGCACAGGAAAATCAAAAACGGCACGAATCACAAGAAAAGCACGAAAAACGAGCGACGAGAGAACTACCCTCCAAGTACAGCAGGCTACGACAACCACCGGAAATGAATAGTGAACGCGAGGTGTCTCTGTTTTGAAGCGGCAGTTTTGTAAATAGAACTCGCACGAGGAGAGCCTGAAGATGACAGGAGGATTAAAACAGCACATCTAGTTTAGTCATAAATGCCTGTCGAAAATTCGCTTTTTGAATATCACAATACTGAGAAGTATTTGTTCACTTTCGGGTTTGAGCGTCTTTGAGAAGAATTTTAACGTCCAAAGTATTATTCGGTGCGATTAAATTGGCGAATGTTTTGGTGTGTTGATATCACTCCTTTGAAGGGCCGAACCATTCGGAACTTGGTGGGAACACCCAGTTTTGGTTTTTGATATGATATCACTATTTTTTTTTAATTGTATATTTACTCAACTCCACTACCCTACCGTGCAGATTTGTAATAAACTGCCACGTCAACAAGAAATTGGTTTTCAACACTTTTCTACTACCTTTTGCCTGTAGGCCGAACCATTCTCAACTTAGTCACCTCCTTATAGGTTTTTGGTTTGGTTTTAATTTTGTTGTAATTTGTTTTATTTAGTTAGTTTTGGTGTGTTGATATCCCTCCTTTGAAGGCCAACCACTCTCAACTGGGTGGCCTCTTTAAAGTTTTTGGCTTTGTTTGTTGTGCTTTGTTTTTACAGTTGGTTTATTTTTCGTGAATTGGACGTGAATACAATTTCTTTGACAACGTTATTTATATTTAACGCGATACACTAGTGTGTGTCTAGGCACGCATGTCAGTATACATGTTGTCATTGTCCGAACTTTGGCCATCCAATGAGAGACGATGCCGACAATACTAACAATAGTTATAACAATATTTTCTTACTTACGCGCCCTCCCACGCCATCCCTGTTATGCCCACAGGCTTCAAACCATAGAAGGTACGTAATTCGTTTTCTACTGCACCCATTCATCCAAATTTCATAGCTGGAAGCCTTCCCGTTATCTCGGTATCGATGAATAATCACCCTATGGGATTTAACATGGGGATGAGCGGACTAGCTAGTAACTAGTAACACATTTTTCAACGTTATTGAGGGTCAGATTTTGCATTGAAAGTAGCTTAGCCATTCCTACACGAGTTAATTTTTGTCAGGTGGGTCATTGCTTTCGCTTTCAACACATTTAAGCTTTTGTACCGCATTATTATTTTTGCCCAAGTACCTGAAATGTGCCCAACTATGCTTCCAAGATATAAGACACTGACGCTATGGCGTCGCGCTACAATGGTTTATAACCTCGACAATTGAATTGATGTGATGTTTGTTATGTTTGTTGCCTAACTTGGCACCACACACTAGCGTGTGTCTAGATTTTCGTTTTTAGCGATAAAATCAGAATTTAGCTGTTGCACCGACAATTCCTTCTTTTTAAGGTGAAGCCAGCTTTCCTTAGATGATCGATAATGGCTCGCAGGGCTTGATGTGTTCTTTCCATGTTTTGGTAGTGACATCTTTGTACAAAATGCACATGTGCCATTGGTGTTTCCCAAAACTGAGGTCATGGCTCTGGAATGTTTGACTTGCCATCTCGAGTCCAAAGGGAATCACTTTCTATTTAAATGTACCTTTATGACGTACAAAGGTCATGATGTTCTGGCTGTCATGGTGTAGCGGGATTTGATGAAATCATTGTTCCTTGTTTTCCGCCCAGAAGAGAAATGAATTTGACTCCAGCCAAGAAGTGAAAAATGTCATCTGTCTGTCCGCGGCATTGGATATTTATGTTTCCATATTCTTGTTAAACTCGCGATAGTTGAGAATGGGATGGAAACCCCACCGTTCTTTTTCCTCTTGAGGAAGAATGGTGAGGCCCCACTGGCCATCAGTTTTCACTGTTTGTCCTGACTTCTCCAGTTCATCGTCCATCTTGCTGATTTCTTCTTGATTGCATGAGGTGTGATGTATGCTGTTTAATAGACTGGATTTGTGTCTTGGTGCAGCTTAATCCTGTACTCACTGTTCTTGATTCTATCTGATGTTCTCAGGAAGATTTCCTTGTACTCGTTGAGCATAGCTTCTGAGTACTGAAATTGGTCATTTGTGAGCTGGTGAGTCTTTCTTGCAGACTGAATTCACGTTTATTCTTTGTGTTTGTGCCCTGTCTTGCGCTAGAGCTGCGCTTTTTGATCTACCTAGGAACTGCCTTCTGGTGGCTTTGCGCGTATGCGTACGACAGAGGAAAGAAGTAGGACAAGAATGGACCTCCGTCACCCTCACATTTTGCTCCGAGATAATGTGATCAACATTGTGAATTTTTGATACCATCTATTCTTATCCTCCGATAACATAACGTTTTATTTACTTTTACATGATTATTTGTGTTATTTGCTTTCATCTGGGATTTTTTATTTATTTATCTAATTTTTGTTATCGTTCTATATTTTCCTTTACTAGGAGAAAATAGAAACGACAAGAGTGTGGGTGCCGACCGATGTTGAGTGCATAGTTTAGTATGCTGTGGTAGCGAATGAATGGATAGGACATTCGCATTAACGCTTCGTGTGGATTATTGTAAGGATGCTGGATTTACCAAAGACGGTTGTGTGCAGCGATCGCCGGATGGGACAGCTTTCTCTAATTATGAAAAATATTCAAGATGGCGGGCCAGGCGTTTGGCCTAATGCCGTTAGCTGGGCCGCCAGGCCGATGATCTAGCAGCGGACGCTATGACGGCTGAGGTGCTTGTAGCGCCCCCGACATCCTTGGTTGACGAGTATTTCTTAGCATCAGGTTTAGTGGTTACGACGACTTTTTACGTTCAATAACACAGCATGGGCTACAGTCCCGGCTTGGGGGATGGAGCGTCGGTGTCCTATTCTAGGCCTAACCTTAATGCTTCCGGTAATTACACTGCCACCAACGGTGGATTATTTAACTGTTAAACTGACGTCTCTGACAGGTGGTATCCTATACTAATAAATTCCTGTACTACTGTAGATGCTCTTGACTTGGTTTTTACAGTCGAGTTTATG
This sequence comes from Lithobius niger, assembly GCA_023313725.1. NCBI lineage: Eukaryota > Metazoa > Arthropoda > Chilopoda > Lithobiomorpha > Lithobiidae > Lithobius > Lithobius niger. Next base: position 1,611 of record JAHWFP010072163.1, on the reverse strand, counting down.
GAACCATACTCTCCTAAGTTTTCGATATTTCTCCTGATTATACACCTTTGCTGTAAATGTCGGAAAAGGTAGCTTTCATCAACTATTCATTTCAATTGTAATGACTGCATCGTTGTTAGATCATAAAAATATTCAAATAACTATAAGAAAGTAGCATAAACCCATTCTTAATGCAGGAATCTGATCTGATCTTAAAAAGATTTTTTTTTCTTTTTAAGCGTTTAATAATGGCTGGTTTCTACATTCATCATGGGTCACTTCAGTCTATCATCGTATGATTCTTCATGAAAGCAAATTTGTGAAACACATAGGTGTCATGAAAACATTGAAGTATGATTTCACTAAAGAAGAACTTTTGAATCAAGGCCAAACTCAAGTGAGTAATGCAGTAATGCGTTCGCCAGCTGTATTTTTTTGTGCAATGACGTTGTTTCTCATTTTTATGTTTTTTTAACTTATTGCAGTTTATTTTATACCCGTTGCTGTTTGCGCTAAATGATCCATCATTGTACATCAGGTATTTAATACTCTGAACATATTAGTCCTATTACATGCTGTTTTAAATTGTAAGGTTTAAAGTTGATGTCACTAATGTCACTGTAGTGCCTGCAATCTTTTCCGTTTATGTATTTTGATTTAGCCGTACAATACAAAAGTAATAAGTAAATGAATTTGCAGCATAAATAAACAAAAAAAAAAAAATGGAATACAACAGCATTTATAAGATGATACATAAGGAAACTGCTGTAACCAAGTGAGATATGTTAATCCAGCATAGGCAGCTGTGCTAGCTATTGCCGCTTAAATTGCAGACATTCCCCATGTGATTGTGCTTTTGCATGTAATTAAGATTGAAACGAATGATTACAACACAAGAGGATGCTTCAACTCAGAATAAAGCGAACAATGTTGTTTGGTTTTCATAAGTATATGCACAGCGGATGTTAATTCAAATTATATATTTTATTTCCCATTGACAGGAATTCTGTTTTTGCTCTGTGCTGGTTGTGTGAGGTGGGTTGGTATGTGGGTCAAGTGATTGCATCTTTCACTACTGCAACTGCACACAACTTAGTTAAGTCACAACCTTCCATAGGGTTTATTACTCGTCGGCATGCGTTAACTCTTGGAGTGCTTATGGGGCAATAAATTCGACTCGAAGATGGTTGTTATTTTTACCAGGAGCCAATGAAACAAATAATCGGACATAGTGTTTATTGTACTCTATTACTAACTGGACATTTTTAACTTTCTACTATTAAGGGGCACCTTTTGACAGTCCGGGTTACTTTAATTAGCTTAGTTTTTGAAGATTTTGTAGTAATTTTGGCTTGGGTGAGTTGATCCTGTTACGTTACAACTTGGTCCACAGATTTGGTTTCGTACGATTTGGTACGGACAGATTGCTCCCCTTTCATATAAGATGGCAGCGTTTTGTAGGGTAGGAACAGGGGAAAGGACGTTTTGCATTTAGGGGTTGCCTTCTACTGCCAACAAGGTATAAAATATCCAAAATAAAAAAAATATATATAATTGTAAAAATTCTGGCGTGTGTGCACTTTGTTGTAATTAATAATTGCATGCCCCCAGAACTTTTGAGTTTTTTTTTTT
>JAHWFP010072161.1:100068-122875 GCA_023313725.1 Lithobius niger | reverse complement strand
TTTTTTTTAGCAGCCACCTGCTAAAGCAAATTTCGTGTAATTGTCTTTCTTACGAAAGACTTACCCGTAAATAACCCAGCAAAATAGTTCTTCGTTTCAGACCTTTGTTGATGCCTGTATTTAGAGTTAAAATTTAAAAACCTACAAAGAAAGTGATTGTTCCAATGAAGCATTTTCAAGCGGAATAATTCACAAACTACTGTACTTAAATGCTATACTGCATCACGCATACCTGATCGGCTTTAAATAGGCCTACTTAAAGAAATAATTTACACAAGGTTGATCAGACAATACCGGAAAACGTTAACAAACCTTAGTGATTTCACCGCACAAGAATAAAATAAAAGAAAACAAACAAATTCTAGCCTAATTTTTCCTTGGTTTAATAGGCATGAAAATTAGTGTGCAAAACGATTCTAAACAGTCTTGCCATAGACAATAAATCAAAATTGCTCTTGTTACTACACGCATTATTCTGTGGTCGCTAGAAAGCAAGTATTTTTCATATATCTCGTGACCTTTAGGTTACAACTCGGAACGGTTGAACCAGTTCTAAGCCATGGTGGAACTGAAACCAGGGTCCACCCCCGGTAATGCATTGATTCGAGCGCCTGGCATAGCTAATACGCTGAAAGTCCTGGGTTCGCGTCCTAGTCGGACCATTTTTTCCCTTTCTTTTCCAGACTAAAAAAGCTCACGAGGCCTGTCTTGATGCTGACTGTGCGCTTCGTAAACTATCTAGCAAAAACTATCGACTTTGATTTAATTTAAAAAAAAAAGTCCAAAACAATTGTGAAATGGCATATGGGCCCTTCCTTTTTAGGGTAATCTTTGTCCTCTTCAGTTTCCTACCACCTACAATCTACTACTGAAGCGAAGTAAAGAAGGACTCGTAATATCACCTCGCATGTTCCATCTCTCGTCCTGGGTTGCGACCCCATGCTGCCAAATATGAAACGACTGGTCCGAACTATTTTCGGCATTGAAAATGCGATCTGTATCGGTTTTATAGAAACACTAGTTGTGCCCGTGCGCTTGTTCCCCCCCCCCCCCCCCGGCTCCCTCCATCTTTGGTTTTAAATTTATCAAAGCGAAGACCGACCAAGTGAATGGCTCCCACATATACCATCTCCCCTACAATTACGTTAACCCCTAATCCTCACATTCCTGCCCCCTCCCCCGATTCGCATACGTGTCCCCCCATACACGCTTGCCCGCCTCCTCCTCCCCGAAAACGCCGCCCCGTGACATTTCCCCTTTGGTGCAGCCCCGGAAAAGTCGCCTGCATATGTTTGACTGAAGGCTAAAAAAAGCCCCGAGAAATCCAGTATTCAGTAAGCAATTAATCCCATGTCTAAGTAAATCCTTTGAAACAATTCACCTCTTAAATGTAAAGGCAAACCAAGCAGTGCTACATAAAAAAAAGCACTGCTTGGTTTGCCTTCACATAATCTATTACCGTGCTTTTTACTCCATAACAATTCACCTCGGTACTGTGCATGGTGACATTGTTGCAAGCAACGATTGTTGCCGCCCACTTAAAAACAATTCAACTCCTTTCTGGAAGTGAATATTTAGGAAAGGAATGCGCCTTTCCATCGTATCAGGCTGCCAATTCCGAGGCCCATTCGAAATTAAGAACCAATCGTCGTTTGGTTTAAAGTTGTCTGGTTTAGTAGACACGGGTCGTTTTTTGTTTTTTATTTAGCTCAAACGCCGACAATGGCACAGTCCACGCGACTAAAACTTTGTTGGCCGCTTTGGTACCACAACAATACCAAAAAACGAACCCAAAAACGGTACGGCAGGTCGGGTAAGTGGCGACTCTTCGAAGACTTTGGAAAACCCGAACTTGTCATAATGCGCACTTCGGCGACATGGCAGGTTTGGTAAGTAGCGCCATCTGTTCAAAGACGTTGGAAAAGTGTCCCAACCCGAATTTGAAGGCGAATCTCGTCAACAGATGGCACTACAAGGTGGGGTACTTGATTGTACGACGGAATGGCGTCGCCGGTGACTTGGCCACCTGCTCCGTATTATATATGTAGATATGTAGATGCAGGGCCTAGCGGCCTGTGGGGGGGGGGGGAAGAAACCAACTCAAATAATTATTTTTTTTATCGTTTTCGTTTTAGTTTAAGAGTTTTTGGACTGTTTTTTTTCGTTGTGATCAGGGGGGGGGGGCGTAAATTGCCGGTTTGCCCTCCCAGAAAAAATTCCTAGCTACGGCCCTGGCTATCCTGCAAATTATGGATACGTTCAGCTGCTCGTCGATCTGCCATAACCTGTTTTGTGGTTCCTGGTGGTCTTCCACGTCTTCGGTGAGGGCCGTAGGCAACGGGGTTATCACAAAGTGGCACGGGTTGATCTCCTTGTATTGGATGATGGGGCCGAGCTCGTGGGGGCGAGTCGTGAGATGTATCCGTATTTATGATGGGAGGAGTGTCAGGAGCAGAAGGATGACTTGGCGTCGAGTTTAAAATGTCTCCACCACGAACACTTTCATCAAATCTGACATCTCTTGACACAATAAGCTGCTTAGACTCAATGTCGAGGAGACGAAATCCGATACTCCTTGTCGCATATCCTAAGAATATTGCACGCTTAGCTGTGGACTCAAATTTCACGCGTTGGTGTGATGGCAAAACATAGTAGGCCAGACTGCCAAACGTGTGCAGGTGGCGTCCAGACGATGGATATCTTCCTGGATCCCAACGTCCTAATGGTGTCTGTTGAGGTAATCCATACAGTGGTCGTGACGGCATGATGTTGTGTAAATAACATGATGTTTCAACGGCGAATCGCCAAAGTGAAATTGGGAGGCGGCTGTGTTCTAGTAATGTAGTGACCCGCTTGATGACAGTTTGGAAACTTCTCTCCACGATTGGATTCGTCTTAGGTGCGAAAGGGGCCGAGTAGAGATGTTTTATACCATTCTCGGTAAGGTAGTGTTCAAATTCATATGCTTTCCATATTGGCTCGTTGTCAGTATGGATTGTGACAAGCCGGCATAACGTTTCATTCTGTCTCTGCAGTAGGAATGTGTGTAATGCGTCCAATACTTGTGACTTGCGTTCGAGGAAATAGGGAAAGACACGGCGTGAATAGTCATCTATGAACAACAATAAGTAACGTGCATTGGCATATGTAGGAACCTTGACTGGGCCTGTGAGGTCTGCGTGAATTAATTGCATAACCCGGCGTGATCGAATTGGTGCAACTTTCGGGTATGGTAAACTTCGGCTTTTACATAAGATGCAGACCTGGCAGGGCTCTTTTGGTGGTGTCCCAAAATGTATTCCATGGAGAGTGCCTTCACGTTGCATCTTCTGCATCACCACAGGTGACGGGTGGCCGAGGCGTTCGTGCCATAACGTCCATGTAGACATTTCGGATAGTAAATTCTCGTAGTTGCACGGTAGCTTAGTAGGCGCAACGGCTTTGCACGAGGCAAAATCCATAGGTGGTAAGATTTGTCCCTCTAAACGATAAACATCATTGTGTAACAAAGGTCCATCTCCCAATAATTTGTCACCTTTTAACAATTGGAAATGATGTTGTTTTTGAATAATTGTGATTCCTTTACGATCTAATCGTGGCGTGGATATGAGATTGGCCGATGCCTCTGCAGCGTAGAGCACATTCTCTAAACGGAGAATACTGTATGGCGTCTCTATACGTATGTCCCCTTGACGTGTGGCAGTAATACTTGCTCCTTTGGATGCTAGGTAGATCTTCGTAGAGATGACCCTTGAATTTGTCAGCCAGTCATAACGGCATGTGACGTGGGACGTCGCGCCCGAGTCGAGGGCGAAGTATTCCCTAGCAACCAAGAATGCGGACTATGGGTAACCAATGGTCAAGGCGAATTCACTCTTGTGAACATAATCTTGTAACGAGACAGCTTTAGGGCTCGTAGCGGTCAGCTTTAACATTTCTGAGCGATCGGTTTGTAACTCCTCTTCGGATTCAATACAGGGAGTGGAGCTTTCGGAAAAGACGTTAAACTCATCCGTGCATAGCTGTCGGGCTTTCGGCTTATATGTGCGGTGGTTATCTCGTGGCGCTGCCATCATCGGAGGTTTCTCTTTAGGGGTACGTGTGTTCTTAGCAGCTAGATATTGCTGTTTTATTCGGCAGTTTTCCTCCACGTGATTAAATCTTCGGCACCATTGGCATTGGACACGAAGTCTTGTATCCGAAGTGGCTTCTTGAGGCAAAGAGTGCCGATTCCTTGGTTTTCGGGTTGTATTCATACACATACCATCACGGTTGCCACAACGTTTGTTATTCAGGTTACGTGATTGATGAGGTATGGCCAACAGATGGTCGGTAACTGGGCACCTTGTAGTAGAGGCGGAGGGCATAATTCTGTAGTAAGCATCCACAAGACGTTGTTCCATACGGGCTGGCGTTAGGTTAGCTTCTCCTCGTAGACTCTCAATAACACCTTGCCACCGTTGGTGTTTCACCCCACGTAGGACGTAATGTACGTAGTCACTGTCCGATACCTGTCGTCCTGCATTATGACAAATATGACGCAATCCCTGGACACGAGATAAGTAGTCTTCCATGGTCTCTTGTGACTGCATTTCGAGGTTATGTAAGGCATCCAGATGTCGTAGTTGGGCATCTTGATTCTGGGTATTGTACCTCAAGTTGAGGTCATCCCAAATCGTCTTGGCGACTGTAATTTCCAAGTAGTGGATCAGTTGACGGTCATCAATGCATTTCATGAGAAAATTCAATGCATAGTTATTGCTAGTACGCCATGCTCCCCGTATCTCAGCATCCGCATCAGCAGGGGGTTGTGCATTTGCCAGTACGACATGGTGACCTTCTTGCCTTAAATGACCGAGTACTTTTGCTTTCCACAGCAAGTAATCCTTGCCATTAAACAATTTGATCCCTTTATAATATAGGTCTGGGCTATTCAAGGTACTCATGATTGAATCTTGAAGTATATAAATGTTCAACAAAAATATATCCGTGTGTAGATGGCACGGTTTGTAAAGATAGTTGCTATGGACGAGTTGTAAATATTGATTTTTGACTACAAATGGCTAGGAAGGTAGGCATTGACGAGCGATGAACTTACGAAACATTGGACTCTTGCCGGTTAGCTTTCTCTGTGGAAGGGCTTCGCCATCTTGAGTTCTTTTGTCCGGTTGTGTTCAGATCGCCGTTTTTCAGCCTTTCCTGGTTCAAAACCACGCTCTGCTACCAAATGTTGGATGGAGGTCTCATGGATCTCTTGATCAAGAACGCCATTTGCACTTCAAATGAATACTTTTATTTGGGCCCAGGCCAACGTTAAAGTTAGCCCACGTTTTACCCAAAAACAAAACATTTACCAAAGGACTCCAAACGCTAAATCACCACAACAACATACAGCCCCCAACAATGGACAGTACAGCGTCATGTGTGATTATCGTTATGCACCTGCCGCAGCAGTTTTGCATTCGGACGATTACATTCCTTTTACTTGGGGAAGTGAAAATAAAGCGGTCAACAAGCATTCTTGACGGACAGGTGTGGCAGTGTTCTCCGTTTTTCAGCGTTGCTTTGCCGGAAACGGAGCCGGACAATGGAGACGATGACGTTGTGGTGTGTACGGTCCTTTAGCCTTTTCTTGCTTCACAATTAATTTCGATCACCTGACAATGGCTCTAACGAGGTCCAATTTTGAAAAAAAATTCGGTTTTGACCATAACTCCAGTCAATTCCTAAATTTTCATTTTCAAAACCCAATCTTTGTTCAGTTAAATCAGTGGTTAAGGCTGCGCATTTGAATTTTCGGATCCAAATCACAAATTTCTCACTCTCCAAAGTCTAATCTAGTCTAATCAAATCTAATCTAACAATTCGTAATCTAAAGCCTACATGCAGCCACTAGATTAAACGAATTTTACAGCCCTCCATTCCCTGTATCCATACGACAATGAACCGTACTTGTTCACGTCTTCAGGAAGGTGGGGGTGTACGTATGACAAGCACGCTTTCTTTTCTTTTTTTTCTTCACAATTTGTCACCGTAAATCCCGTCCGTATTCCAGGCAACCATTTCCGGTTCCAGAAACATACAGAATAAAAAAAAAAAAATTTTAACATGTTAAAATTAGGTTTTACTATCATAAAAATACTTACCTTCAGTACTCGCGCTAAATTCGCATGATTTGGCTTTTCCCATGCTCAAACAAAATAATGCCTTAATTTTTTGACTTTAACGCCTGTTGCCTGTCTTCCCCGCCAGGCGCGCTGCGCAGTATACCTACTGCAGCAGCCTGCCTTCCGTGGGTAAAACCCGATTCGCTTTCCAACCTTTCTTGTTCATCAGCGGGGGCGGACGGGTCGTACTGAAGGTAAGTATTTTTATGACAGTAAAAACCCATTTTAACATGTTAAAATTCTTGTTTCTTGCTATCTACAAAATACTTACCTTCAGTACTCACGCTGACTCTGTCATACTGGTTGTGGGTGACACCAAAGAAAGAACTTTTACTTTAATATAATTTGCCAGACTGCCAACACTAACCTGAAGGTTGTTTCCGGCTCTTCTGTCCCTCTCTTCTCCATCGTCACCTCCCGGTGTCTGGATCTTCTGAAACCCAGTCTACCATCAATGCTCCAGAGCTGCTTTTCTCCAGAGATGTTGCTCGTTGTGATTCCCACTGTGTACAGTCTGACGTCTACTTGCTCTTCTTAGATCCAGTACCGACATGTTGGGCCACAACTTCCGCACCACTTTCTCCACTTGTTTCTTAGATAGTGCCTGATGAAAGTGTATTTACTCTTCCATCTGCAGGCTGCCACCACTTCATCCAATGACGTACCCCTGCCGAAGGCCCATGAAGCTGAGAGGGCTCTGAGTTCATGTGCCCTCACCTCCCTTGACACCTCTGCGAGTTCAGGGCTAGTTTCATACGCTCTCCGTATGACCTGGCATATCCAACCGCCTAGTTTGAATGGTGTGACCGACTTGTTAAAGACGTCTCCCCGTAGCCTTGTCAATGTCCATGCAAAGAGGGTTTGGACCGCTCCTTTGCTCTCTTGGTGGCATTGTGGTATCAGTCCTATCTAGATAATATTTAATCGCTCTGATTGGACACTGCATCTTCTCTTTGTTCCTGCCGAGTTTCCGATGGCCAATTGCTTGTATCACCACTGGTGTCGGCGCCTTGTCAGGTCGCTGATTTTTTGCCCTGAATTCTGGCGGAAAAGTCAGTGCCACCGATGACCAGTCTTTTGCGAACCTGATGTGTCCTTCTTCCCTTGAGATAGCTGCCATTTCGCTCTGTCTCGCTGCTGACGCTAGAGCCACTAGGAAAACTGTCTTCTGAGTTAGTAGAGTAAGAAATGCTGACGCGAGTGGCTCGTACGGGGGTGTGCCAAGCTGGTCAGGACGAGCGGTAGGCTCCAACTTGAAAACCGTCTCTTCGATCTTGGACGAGCATTCTCGAAGGCTGACATCAGTTCGAGAGTATTGGATGTGACAGCACTACGGTTCGTCCCAGGCACGTGAGAACTGAATTTATGGCGGACCTATAACCTTTGATCGACGTCGGGGACAGGTCTTTCTCAAAGAGTTCCTCCAGAAAACGTGTGATCTCGAAAATGGATGGATCGCACGGATCACATCCATGTTCCTTCGCCCATGCGAACCACCTTCTCCATTGCCCTTCGTACATCTTCGACGTCGACATTCGTACCGACTGTAAGAGCCTATCCGCCACTTCCTTCAAGAAACCATCGTCTGTCAAATTCTTCTTCGGAGTAGCCACTCGTGAAGATGTAGAATTTCTGGTGTAGGGTGCAGCATCGTTCCTCTGTGTTGCGAAAGAAAATTGTCTGTCAATGGAAGTGTAATTGGTCTGTCTTTCCGCAGCTCCGTACGGTCCGTAAACCACGTGGCTGCCGGCCAGTATGGAGCTACTAGAATGAACCACCCTGAAACCTCTCTCATTTTGTACGCCACTTGCTGCAGTAGGCTGAAGGGGGAAAAAGCGTATGCGCTCATTCCGTCCCAAGACACGGATAGGGCATCTGTCGCCCAGGCTTGTGGGTCCGGAAATGGGGAGATGTAGTTCTGAAGTTGCTTGTTGGCTTTCGTTGCAAACAAATCCACCCACAGTTTCCCCCATATGTCCAAGAGCGCAGGACAGATGGCTGGGTCCAGTCGCCATTCTGTCATTGGAATCTTGTTTCCTCCTGACAGCTCGTCCGCCCAGACATTCTGTCGTCCCGGAATGTGCTTTGGGATCAGGTTGATGCAGTCCCGTGAGCACACTTCCATTAGCATGGACGTCTCCTCCATAAGAGCACTGGAGTGTGTCCCCCTCCATGCTTGATGTATGCTACTGTGGTGGTGTTGTCCGACATGACTCCCACATTCCTCTTCCGTAGTAAATCTCTCCATTCCCTGACCGCTAGCCTCACGGCTCTCAGTTCCAAGACGTTTATGTGCATAGTCCGTTCTGCCGAACTCCACTTCCCCGAGATCTTTGAATCTACTAAGTATGCTCCCCATCCGCTCGCCGAGGCGTCCGTGAAGAGAAGCATTTGCGCCTCTTGTTCCTTCAGGTTTACCCCTGCTTGAAGGTTCTCCTTCTTTGTCCACCAGTCCATGTCCTGTAGGTTTTGCAGTTGTATAAAGTCCGACCATGATCCATTCTTCTTTCCTGAACCAGTGGATTGGCTTTACTCTCCACTGGCCCAGAGGAACCAAAGCTGCGTTGGAGTCCAGTACGCCTATGATGGACGCTAAGTCCCTTGCGGAGATCTGTTGCATCTGTTGCAGTTGCCACAGTTACTTGAACGTCTTTACCACTCTTTCCTTGGATGGCCTCAGTCTGCATTCTTTCAGGTCGAACTCCACGCCCAAAACGGTGAAGATCTGGAGAAGGGTAAACCTTGACTTTTTGACGTTGATCCCCAGGCTCAATTTCACGAATAGCCTTGTGCATCTTTCCAGTTGGCGCTGTAGGACAGCCGGTGACAGGTTTCGTATCAGCCAGTCGTCCAAGTAGGCGTGGGCTTTTATGTCTTCTCGGTGAAGAACCGCCAGAACCGGTTTCATTATCCTCGTAAAAATCTGCGGGGCTGTTGAGAGGCCGAAGGGTAGCATCGTAAACTGATAAGACACCCCTCCGTGTCATAGCCGGAACAAGTGTCTCACGTCTTTGTGGAGTGGTACATGGAGGTAAGCGTCCTCTAGATCCACGGCAACTGTATACTCCCCTTCCTGTAACGCCTCCCTGGTCTTTCCTATTGACTCCATCTTGAAGTTCTCTTTCCGGATGTGACCGTTGAGTCTTCTTAAGTTGAAAATGAGACGTGTGCCCCCCTCCCTCCCCCTTCGGAATGACCCTGGCTGGGCTCCAGAAGCCCTTCGCATTTTTTTGTGGCCACTTCCAATGCTTTTTTCTTCAGCAGCTTCTCGATATCCGCCTGTAGTTCCGGTGTCGAAGTGTCTTGATCCGTCCACTCCGGGAGATCCCTTGACAGTGCTGGTATCGAAGAAAAAGGGGGGGGGGGTAGTACCAGTTTTCCAGAGTCTGCAGTATGAAGGCATCTGAGGTTACCTCTTACCATTCCGCTAAGTGCTTCGAAAGTCTTCTCCCCACCCGCCGGTGAATGGGGGAAAACTTCTCCTTCGCCTCAGTACTTAGGGCTTGGTCTGCGACCACTTCCACGTCCCTGGCCTCGTCCTTGTTGAACGTATCCGCCCCTCCCTCTGGTTTGGGCTGGGGCTCCTTCTCGAAAGGGCTGCGATTCTGTCCTGTTCTCACCTCTGCCTCCTTCTCTGCCACGTCCCTCTTGTGGTCCTACGCTCAATCCTTGGTACGAGAATGAGGATAAGCTCGTAACATGGGCCTTCCCCTTCCTCGCTGGCCTCTCAGAGACAAGGTCGAAGACTGCATCGGCTTGGTTTTTCCCTTGAGTTCTGGTGCAAAGAGAAGCAGTTTCCCATCGAATAATTCTGTTGCTCCGTGTATCGGAAGTAGGCGCAGCTGTCCTGCGACGTCCGTCGGTATGGTGGGAGCGGATTCCAGGAGTGCATCCCTCTTCCGCAATATTATGTTAAGGAGCAGCCTAGACGACCAGTTGAGTCTGTCCTGTTGGAATGAGGTCGCCCTCTTCATGATATGCAAGCATTCTCGAACCGTTTGATTCTCCTCGAGTTCAGGCTTCTCTTCCACTAGTGCTTTCACCGCTGCTACCGACGCTGAGTATGCGAGTTTTGCGTGTGAGTTAACACGGATGTTGCATCTAAGTAGTGCTGGAGTCTTGAGTGTGGAATCCATTTCCATGTCCATCCGCTCGGTGAAATACTCCGCCTCCGGGAAAGTCTTGTATCTCTTTTTCGGTGGCGTCCCTCTCCCTGCAGCCGTGAAAAACATCTTCGCAAACTTCGGGTTGTGAGGGGGAAGAGGTTTCGAAATCGAGATTAGCTGGCCGTCCTTCCTTGTCAAGGACTCGTTATTAAGAAGTTGCCTGAATGCCACTGCAGACTGAGGCAGGTGCACAGGTCTGCCTTTTCGCACCCTGTATTAGCAAGAGTTTCCATTGGGGGATCTTCGGGGTTTATTTCCTTTGGGCGCGCTTGCTTACAGAAGGTTGACTCCTTGAGGTATTTTAAAGTAAATCCTGCGAAGCTCCTCTAGTTAATAAAGCCAGGCCCTTCCTCAAAGGGGTCGTCGTGATCCGTCGACTCAGGTTGCTTCGGGCGCTTCGCCACCTCTTCGTTCCACAGTTGTTCCTGTCTAAACTGTTCCTCCCACGAAGCTCCTGTTCTCCCAGAAAATTTCTTCCTCTTTAAACTGACCTTTCTGCATTTGTTAGCCGATTCCCGAGAAAAGGGTTCTAGACCCCTTTTTCCTTCTGGGTAGTTTGGAATTTCCTCATACTGTTCGTCATATTGTATATAGCACGGCTCCTCCTCCTGTGAGCCAACGTCACCTCCGTTCCCTTGTTCAACACTGTAATATTGCTCATCTTCCAGTCGGTTTGGAAAAAGTGCCACCACCCTCACTGGGGATGTTTGGAAACCTAACGAGCGTTGCGAACTCCTAATTGGCGAAGTGTAGCGTTGCTGCGATCCATGCTGCGGCGGACCGCATTTCGGTCCCGCGCCATCGTGGGACTGTGGCCCGTATTCTGAACCCCGCAGTGAACTGCGCACCGCTGGCGAACATCCAGTTCCTTGCGAGCTGTGGCGGACCGCCGATGCACTGCAGACCGCCGGCGAACCGCTAGTATTTAGCGAACTGTGGCGGGCCGCTAGCGAACTTGGAACCTCTGATCACATGAGCAAGCAAACGCAGCGCCTGACCGTCGCTTCCCTGCGATGTGGACAGGCCTTCTGCCCTCCCGCTAGCCCTTTTCTCGGGCGCGGGCAGGGCGACCTTGCCACTGTGTGACTCTTTGCCCCGTCTGCCTGCCTCTTTCTCGGGAGCGGACGGGGATCGCATCTGTTTAGAGTGCTTCCCTGCACCTTTGCCCTTTGTTGACATTTCCCCTTTATTTACCTCCTCTTTCGACGACTTGCTACCACTCGTACCGCTTTTCTCCTTGTGCGTGATGACTTCTGCACAGCTTCCTCCTTCTGCTTGTTTGCCGCCTTTTCCAGGATCGCTGGCGAACCCTTTATTGTGGTCTGCGGCGAACTCTTTGTTGTGGTCTGCGGCGAACCCTTTGCTTCGTCTGACTCCCTTTGCACCGAGAGATCATTATTAAGCATCACCACAGAATCTGTCACCGACGGCACACCGAACGGCTGTTGAGCCGAATTACTAGCAATTAATGCGTTTACACTTGAAATTAGTCTCGTAATTTGACACTGAATTTCGTTCTTCATTTTCCCTAAATTTGCATCCACATGTCTGATCACTTAGCGCTCACGTTGGTCGTGACATTGTTTTCCATTTTGGCTGACCTTGCTTCGACTACCGACACTGCAGTTTCCCTGGCCGCTGTCAACATCGATCCTAGAGATCTTTCAGGGTAGAAGGAGTTTTCATTTTCTCAAAACCTTCGAAATCGGCTGTTGATTCCGACCCCACACTAGCCAGTTCTTTCAAGAAAATAGGTGCATCCGGGTTTTGGCTCATACCTGCCAGCCGCTCGTCGAGACTGGATTTCTTCTGTGCTGCTTCTTTTTCGGCTTTCCGTTTCACTTGCACCTTTTTTTGGTCCGAGTGTCATCATGTATATAAAATCTTTTTCACGGTGCTCCTTGTGTAGTTCACAAATATCGCACAGGTTGTCAAAGAAGTTACACTCACGACATCTTCTGCAAAGCGGGTGCAGGTCTTTGGGCGTTTTCTGGCACATACATGCAGGAAAAATACCGTTCTTTAAGAGTTTGTTAATATTGCCCACTTCCTAGTTTCCCGTTTCGATCTCCTTTTGATCGTTTTCTGCCATTGTTTGGTTTGGAATAACCGCACGCTCGACCTATCTTGACGCGTGCTCAAAAGCGAATGGAGTTTTACCCACGGAAGGCAGGCAGCTGCAGCAGGTATACTGCACAGCGCGCCTTGCGGGAATAACGGGCAACACGCGTTAAAGTTAAAAAATTAAGGAATTATTTTGTTTGAGCATGGGAAAAGCCAAATTATGTGAATTTAGCGTGAGTACTGAAGGTAAGTATTTAGCAGATATTAAGAAACCCCCTGTTTCCTGAGCACACGAAAAAAAAATTGCGTCCAAGTCAAGTCGCCAATTTGCCAAAATTAGTTTCTTCCTTTCGGACTATCTTCGCAAATCGTCAGTGTTTCATTTACTCCAGATCGTTAAGTTGTAAACTATCCAACTACGGAAATAAGCGAAGTTTAGCTCCAACTTTGCTCAATTTCCTTCTATTTTGATATGCCAGTCTTAGCGGGGACAAGTTCGAATCTGAATAAATTAATTCCGAATTGAGACCTGTCTTTTCCTCAAGAAGTGTCAAAACCTTCCCCATTATCATGAACTAAGGTAGTATTTCTACTATTCTCAGTCCTCGTCCTGTTTCGTGCGTTACTTAGGTCCAAGTTTCGCATTACTCAAGGCCGTGAAATAGGAGGTACCTTTTGCTTAATTACGAGCAGCGCAACCCGTAATTTTCGCTGTTGAGAAAAAAAATGTTAGCATTCCCGCTTTTTTTTTCTCTGCGAAGTGCGCCTTCAGTCTGGACCCCTTCCAAGGTTTATATCCACACTTAACTGTACTTCAACTTAAGTCTGTTTTGTATCACAAACTTAAATTCTTAAGCAATAGCCAAAATGCTTTCAAAATGATGAGGACTCAGTTAGCTCACCACTGATCAATTTGACTTTCGCTCGTAGTTTCTAAAGTGCGTTCTTCAATTTTTCTACTCTTACAAATATCTGTGTAGCGTTTTTATTTCACTACTTAGTGTTTTGTGAACTTTTTACGTTCTTTTCAGAAAATTGGTGACTTTATTCGAGCAGTCCTTTACCATCGGGAAAGAATAAAGTGTGGTTCTTTGTAAATCTCGAAGAGTCTAGAAATTACCTCGCAGTTTAACGTTTATTACTTGCGTAAAAAACGGGGTTACCATTTTGTCATAAACCGGAAGATTTCAATGACAAAAAGAATGACCCAAAGTTGGTTTTTCGTATTCCGTACCTTTCAACTCTCGAAATACAACTTCCCCAACAATTTTGGTTTGTTATTTTTTCCCTGCTCCAAGAAAAAATTTGCAAAAATCTTCCGCACACGATTTTTTATTTCATGCTTTTTCCTTCCCGAAGGTTTGGAAACATGAACTTGCCTATCCCGAAGGGTTAGGTTCAAATCACGGCAGGCCCTCAAAATACGTGACATACTCAGGGAGTAGACGATTGAATCCAATCTCAAACCCAATTTACTCCTTACTGCATAGCTAGGGGTTCTGTGCACTGAGAACACATATTAGGCATTAAACACAAGTTGGAGCTTGGTCTAATCCTAGCAGAGTCCAGGGAGACAACCTTTCGAGTCGTCTGCCCCACACCAAGTGCCTTACTGTTGTCCAGACCCTCATATTTATACGGGAGGCTGAACAATAGAAGTAGCCTGAGGCTTTACGTTGCGCAACCGCTAACAGGTACGAGCCGGTTATAACTGGTCTAAACAATAGAGCAAGCTCGTTACCCAGCTGTTGGCGTTCGGCCAAGTTCTGGTGTAGACGGAAGTTGACTGGACGCCAAGCAGCTTATGTAACTACAAGGTGCATCCTGAGCGTTTACTCATGGTGTGCCTTGCTATTAAATAGCGTGTTACAAACTTACCCGTTTTTTTTTCTGAATAAAGCACGAAGTTTATAAAACTTTTAGGGGGAAAGCCAGCTCGTTACCCAGGGCGCCCGTCAAGGTGATACCCATCACCAAGCTTTGACGAGGTCTACCTGTTAATGCAAAAATTAACAGGTTATGTAAATTTTCTTGCCGGCAACAAGAAACAGTATGTTGCCGGCCATCCTGTTAGGCAGGCTGAAAATTGTTTCTTTTGCCTAAGGAAAACATACCCGCCCTGCCTCCCTCGAGTCACCGCCTGATGTATTGAGAGTAGGACTGTGCGAAGATCGAAACTTTCAATTCGATTTCGATTTTATCATGTTGTCGAAATAGAATCGAATCCATTCAAATCAAAATTCGATTAACGAGATTCCCATGGAGTAACGAGATGAATTATTTTCGATTTTGTGACATATTTTCAATACATACACATAAATAAAGTTTAACACAAAAATTAAAATCAAGCAAAACATTAACTTTAATTAAAATTTGGAATGACTTCGTTTTGTGTGCAACTATGTACGGTACCATTTTAATTATTGCTAAAATAGTGTAGCCATTGCCTTAAAATTACAATAGTAAGATTTCGTTTTAGACTCCAGTGTAAGTTTAACAATCAATTAAGGGGCAATAATTGGCCAAACTTGCACATATGAAGTTAATTTAAATAAATAAAATCTAAGGATGGTGGTATTCAAAATAGGGGTAGGGGAAAGTGGAAGATTGCTTTCTAACTTTTTGTTAATACCCAAGTATTAGTATTAGTTTTGTTAATACCCAAGTATTAGTTCGCCAAGTATAGAAGTAACATTAGTTTACAAGAATGTAATTACTAAAACTTGATAATTTTTTCAAAGACTAGCCCTTATTGATACAAATCAAAAAGCAAAATAGTTTAAAATCGAAAATGAAAAAAACAAGAATTTTAACGAGTTAAAATTGGTTTTTACTATTGTAAAATTACTTACCTTCAGTACTCGTGCTAAATTTGCTAAATTTGGCTTTTGCCATGCTCAAATTAAAATTTTCCTTAAAATTTGATTTCAACACCTGTTGCCAGTTTTTGCTGCAAGGCGCGCTGCGCAGTAATACCTGCTGCAGCCACCTGCCTCCCGTAGGGAAAAACCCCAATCGCTTTGAACCTTTCTTGTTCCTTAGCGGGAAGGCGGGCGGGGTCATACTGAAGGTAAGTTATTTTACGATAGTAAAAACCAAAACCTGTTAAAATTCTTGATTCTTACTATCTGCAAATTACTTACCTTCAGTACTCATGATGACTTTGTCGAGATGGCGGTGGGCTCTAGGAACACATTCTATTTTGGACCTTAACTACCTACTTTTTTACTAAAACACCTGAAGATTGGACCTTCCTTCCTTCTTTGGTTCATCTCTCTTCCTCTGTTGGTGCACTGGCTCTTTTTAGACCCAGTCCACCCTTTCCACCTGCACCACTTCTGGCCTCTCGGAGGCCGACTCCTGTCGTCTATTGTCTCTTCTTAGATCCAGCGACAACATTCAGCCACCACTTCCACTCCCGTTTCATCACTTATGTCTCTTAAGTAGTGCCTAATAAACGTATTCTTGGTCTTCCACTTACAAGTGGCTACTACCTCGTCTAGCGGTGTGCCCTTTTCGTACACCCACGATGCTGACAGGGCCCTGAGGTCATGTGCTCTAACTTCTCTAGGTACATCGGCATGATCTGGGCTCGTCTCATATGCACTCTGTATTACTTGGCATATCCACCTGCTTAGTTTAAACGGTGTGACTGGTTTATTTACCACATCTCCTGATGAATTGTCGATATCCAGAAAAAGGGTTTTTTTTTCTTTAACTTGCTCAGTAGGTTCCACCTTCCCTGTCCTTTCGAGGTAATATTTCAGTGCTCTGATGGGGTATTGCAGTTTCTCCTTACTCCCTCTCGGTTTTCCATGGCCTATTGCATGTATAACCATTGGTGTGGGCTCCTTGTCCGGTCTCAAGTTCTTTGCACTGAATTCTGCTGGGAAGATAAGTGATACCGACGACCAGCTTCTTGCAAACCTGATGTGGCCTTCTCCCCTTGAGAACGCTGCCACCTCGCTCTGCCTCGCTGCTGATGCTAAAGCAACGAGGAAAACAGTTTTTTGCGTCAGTATCCTGATTGATGCCGATGCTAATGGTTCATAGGGCGGCTGTGCCAGACTAAATAGTACAAGGGGCAGGCTCCATTTTGCAAACAACGTCCTCGTTCTGAGCCTCGCGTTTTCGAACGCCGACATGAGCTTTGATAAAATTGGGATTGGCACCACTGTAGACTTCCCCATGCACGTGAGCACCGAATTTATGGTCGACCTGTACCTCTTTATCGAAGTTGGTGACAGTCCTTTTTTAAATAAATCTTCCAGGAACTGAGTGAGTTCGAAAATGGACGGGTCGCAGGAGTCAATCCTTCCTTTGCCCATGCGAACCACCTCCTCCACTGCCCTTCGTACATGTCAGATGTCAATTGTCTCACTGACTGTCCGCTACTTCTCTGAAGAAACCTTCTTCTGTCAGGTTTGTCTTCAGAGTCGCCACCCGTGAAGATGTAGAACTTCTGGGTTTGAGTGGGTCGTCGTTCCCCTGTGCCGAGAAAGAAAACTGTCTGTCTATAGCAGTGTAACTGGCTCTTCTTTGCTCAATTCCACCAGGTCGGGAAACCAACTGGCTGCCGGCCAGTATGGCGCTACTAGAATGAACGATCCGGAGGCTCCTCTTATTTTGTTCGCGACTTGTAGGCTGAAGGGCGGAAAGGCATAGGCACTCATCCCTACCCACGAAATCGAGAGGGCATCCGTAGCCCATGCCCGTGGATCCGGGAACGGGAAGACGTAGTTTTGTAGTTGACTGTTCGCCTTTATTGCGAACAGGTCCACTACTGGTTTCCCCCATCTCGCAAACAGTGCCGCACAGATGTTCGAGTCCAGCTGCCACTCTGTCGTAGGGACTTGTTTCCTCTGGACAACTCGTCCACTCAGACGTTCTGCTTTCCCGCGCTATGTCTCGGGATCAGGTTTATCGAATCTTGCGTACAAACTTCCATTAGTGCAGACGTCTCCTCCATCAGGGCCTTGGAGTGCGTCCCTCCCCTATGTTTTATGTAGGGAACTGTGGTGGTGTTGTCTGACATGATGCCCACATCTTTCCCCCGTAGCACGTTTTCACCGCCAATCTCACTGCCCGTAGCTCGGGTAGATTTATGTGCATCTCCTGTTCCTCCGACGTCCACTTCCCTGAGATCATGGAATCTCCCAAGTGGGCACCCCATCCGGTTGAGTAAGCATCCGTGAACAGGAGCAATTCTGCCTCCTTTTCCTTCAGGTGAACACCCGCTTGAAGGTTCTACGTCCTGCTCCACCAGCTCAACTCTGGGAGATTGACCAGTTGTATGGTGTCTACCCACGACGTCCGGAGATTCTACTCCTCCTTCCGGAACCAGTGGATCGGCGTTACTCTCCACTGGCCCCATGGTACCAACGCGGCGTTGGAGTCTAGGATCCCAATCACCGATGCTACGTCCCTTGCGGATATTGCTGACATCTGGTTTAAACTCTTCAGTGATGCACGCGTCTTTTCCACCCGTTCTGCCGAAGGGCACACTTTGCATTCTCTCAGGTTGAATTCCACCCCTAGAAAAGTGAATACCTGGAGTGGGGTGAACCTAGACTTCTCGTTGTTGACGCCCAAGCCCAGTTCTCAGAAAAGTCTCAAACATCTGACCAGTTGTTGAGTCAAAACGGACGGTGAACGGTTGCGTATCAGCCAGTCGTCTAAGTATGTGTGGGCTCGGATTTCTTCTTGATGGAGTAACCCCAGGACTGGCTTCATTGTCCTTGTGAAGACTAGGGGCACCGTCGAAAGGCCAAACGGAAGGGTCGTAAACTGATATGACACCCCACCATGGTGTAGCCTGAACACGTGCCTGACAGTCCTTGTGAAGTGGAACATGGAGGTAGGCGTCCTCTAGGTCCACCGACACCGTATACTTTCCCTCCTGTAGTGCCTCTCTGATTCTGCCGATTGACTCCATCTTGAAGTGCTCCTTGCGTATATGTCCGTTGAATCTTCTCAGATTGAAGATGAAGCGAGTGCCCCCCCTCTTGGGGATCACCCGTGCCGGGCTGCATAATCCCTTTGTGTTTGGCGGAGCTATCTCCAGTGCTCCTTTTTCCAAGAGCTTCTCTATCTCTGCCTGCAGACCCGGTGTGTCTTCTGTCCATTGCGGGGGCTCGGTTGACAACTGATCTCGAAGAAAGGGGGGGGTAGTATCCGTTCTCCAGAGTCTCGAGAATGAAGGAGTCCGAAGTCACTTGTTCCCACTGCGGCAAGTGTCTTGAAAGTCTTCCCCCCCCCCACCCGACAGTAAATGGGGAAAGACTCCTCCTTCTTGTCAATATCTAGGCCCTGGTCTGCGGCCTCTTCCTCTACCTTGGCTCCTGCCCCTCTGGTCTGGGAGGGGGTTCCTTCGCGAAAGGGCTGCGGATCCTGTTTCCTGTCACCTCTTCCGCCCCCTCTGCCTCTTCCATCATGATATCCCAGTCCCACCCCTTGGTTCGGAAAGGTAGGATATGCTCTCATCATGGGTCTTGCTCTCACTCTCATGCCTCACATCGCTGATGTTGTCGACGGCTTTGTCCTGTCTGTTCCGGTGCTAACATGAGTTTCCCGTCGAAAATTTCAGTTGCTCCGTGAAGCGGGAGGAGTCGGAGTTGGCCTGCCATGTCCGTTGGTATGATGGATGCCGAGTCTAGAAACGCGTCTCGTTTCCTAAAAACTGGGTTGAGCAGCAGTAGCCTCAATGACCAATTGAGGTTGTCCTGTTGGAACTGTTAAACTGCATTTCTTCTGGATCAGGTAGGTGTAGAAGACAGCTAACAACTTGTAGTTCCATAAATAAAAGACTGGCAGGTTTAAAAACAAAACTTGTGGAAGTTTATTCTCTCCCACATTCTGTGGGCAAGTTGCATCACCCAAAACCAACATGGCTGACTTAAGACTCACCATTAATTTGCATATCATTTACACACCAAGGTCAAACCAAATCCAAAAAATGAAACAAAATATCATGTCAACAGAAATGTTACGGTGGCATCATACAAGTCAGAAACATAATTGAAACATATATTCATAATTAATTATTCATTAAATAATTAATATTTTAAATAAACTGAAAAAACTTTTAGGCTACATATCTTGACTTAAGATATAATTATAGCCTATTGTGAATTATGAGATCAGCGAGGAAACTTGTATTTTTCAACATTCCACCCCTTTCTCACTGAATGTCATAATTGCATGACTGCATTATGCGGATAATAGAGCTTCTCGAAACTGTTCATAAGGCTTCCGAGGGAGGGGCTTAGTGAACACATCTGCGATATTATCAGCACTTGATACACGTTGTAGCACAAAATCACCCTGGTGAAGAGCTTGTCTCACGAATTTGTATCGCAGATCAATGTGTTTTGATTTCATATGTTCTTTATTGTCCCTTGCGAATGCAATGGCAGAATCGTTATCGCAAAATACGACTGGAGGCAAAACTACGGGAAGCCACTGAATTTCGTTGCATATTGCTGATAACCAAATAAATTCTTTGGCCACTTCGGAAAGTGCAACGAATTCTGCCTCCATGGTTGATAGAGCGAGACATTTTTGTTTCTGAACTCACCATATAATTGGTACGTGGGCTAAAAATCCTACATATCCAGTCCACGATCGTCTATCTTCTATGCACGAGGCCCATGAACTGTCAACATAGAAGGTGAACTGGGGTTTCTGTCCTTTCACTGCACCATCACATGTAATACTCAACTCCTTTGTTTGTTGGACATAAGCTAGTACTTCTGTGCTAGAACCACGTGGCGGATCGTTGGCTTACTGCAATACTGCGCCAATGCTGTGACAGCGAAGCTGATGTCCGGTCTTGTGCGAGACGATAAAAACATCAATGCTCCAATAAAACTACGGTATTTTGTGCTTTCCTGCGACGAGAGGGTATTGGCATCGTTACCCGCTTCCAAGGTTGCACCTGCGTCCAGTGGCACTGTACTGGATCGCGAAATCTTTGATGTCCACGCTGTTTTGTGTTGTTTTAGAATAGTGTCTATATATGTACGTTGATGCATGATAGGAATTCCATTACTTACACCAAACTCTACTACAAGGAATTTCTTTAAAGGACCAAGATTTGTTACATAAAATTTCGTTGCAATACGCCTTATTGCATCATCAAGTGCAGTTTGATCTCGTGCAAAGATCGCCAGGTCATCCACATACACAAGTACAACCACCGACCTAGATAACATATATACACAGTTTGTTGCAAACAGTTTATGAAAACCTAGTTGGGTGAACGTTGTGTCTAATTCGGTGAACAAACACCGGCCGGATTGCCGTAATCCATAAAGGGATTTCTTTAAACGCCACACGTAGTCATGCTTATTGTCATAACCTGGTAGGGGACGAAGAAAAATCTCTTCTTTCAAACTACCATAAAGATAGGCGCATTTAACATCCAGGTGAGTATGGACCCAATCAAAACATACAACAAGGAGGACAAAGAAAAACCGAATCAAGGTGAAGGCAATTACAGGTGAAAAAGTTTCTGCATAGTCCAAACCTTCACGTTGAGAACATCCCTGTGCTACAAGACGCGCCCTATGGCGCACCGTCTTCCCTTCGGCGTTCCTCTTCAAAGTGTAAATCCAGCGGGAACCCACAACTTTTGCATCTGGTGGCTTTGGAACTTCATCATATACTTGACGATTCTGAAGTGTACTAATCTCATCGTTCATAGCTTCTTTCCATCCCTTTTGCATTGGGCTAGTCATTGCTTCATGGTAAGTCCTTGGGGCTTCAACACTGTACTTCGGGAATCCACTCACTAGTGTCCACGAACAAAGACTCCGAGCTCCCTGTATTGTCTTCATTATTACTCTCGTCATCGGCATTATTCACTGGAAGATCTTCAGCTTCGGCTGTTTGGTTCTTTCGGTTAAAGTCAAAATTCTCCGGGTCAAATACAAGATTACGGGCTTCACATTGCTTCTTGACATCGTTCATGGATCTCGCTCGCTTACCATCCATGTATCTGTAATGGATGTCACATTCATGAGTTCCTTTCGTTTTTCTTGGGACTACTTCTCTCTTCCATCCAGGTGCATTCCTTTGGGCATGCACTGCCACTGCAGGTGGACGATTCTTCAATGGGGTTTGAGCAGGTAAGGTAAAGCTTTCTTCATTTTCAATCCCAAAATCTACCCATTCAGATTGTTGTGCGTTTCGCAACCGTTGTACACCAAGACGTTTCTCATCAAAGGAAACATTATTTATTTCACGCACTAACTTTCCGTCATCCGGGAAATATATCCTGTAGCCCTTTGTCGATACCGCATAACCCACAAGAACACCGAGGCGAGCACGTGGCTGGAGCTTGGTTCTATGGAGTTTGTCAATATGAACAAAACACAAACTACCTATTCGGCGGAGATGTTTCACCGATGGTGTACGTTCAGACCATAGTGATTCAGGTATCTTGTCATTGAGCTTAGAATGAGGGCTACGATTTTTAACATGACAAGCGGCAACAACCATCTCAGCCCACCATTCTGCGGATAAACCTGAATTAATCAAAAAGGACCGGGCCATGTCTAAAAGGGTCCGATTCAACCGTTCTGCTACACCATTCATCTCAGGACTATAGATATTTGTGCGTTCAGCTTTGATCCCAAGAACACGTAAACGTTGTTGAAACACCTCGGAACAAAATTCCATACCATTATCAGTGCACAGACTTTTTAGACGTCTACCAGTTTCTCGTTCTGCACGGGCCCGATATTCTTCGAATTTATCCAATGCTTCACTCTTTGTTTTCATTATAAACACACTACTGCGCCTTGAGAAGTCATCAGTAAATGATATATAATAACGTCCTCCACCTGGACTCTTTACAGGCGCTGGTCCCCATACATCACTATGTACGAGATCAAGTGGGTTTCTTGCACTACGACCCACACATGATGTATGCCTAGTTCTTGTCGATTTGCCGAGTTTGCAGGAATCACATATAGGAGTGTCCAATGATAACTGCACCTGACCTCCAAATTCATTCTTCTTCACTGCCTTACGAAGTCGTGGAATTGGTAAGTGTCCAAATCTCTCGTGCCACAGTTGGGTTTTAGTAGGTGTTATGATATTTTCCGAGACTTTATGTCCAACTTGATAAACACTCATCTTCACCAAGTTACGATATTAGATCTTTCAAAACTCGATCTCATAATATCTTGCGAATTTTCGACAGCTTTAGCAAGTTTGGTGGTATAACTGCTTCACATCTGTCTTCCTCGGGCACTAAGTTTCAGTCCGTTCTCCGTCTCCAACTACGTCTTCATTTTGTGTTTTGAAAAACGGCGCCTTCCGTAGCCTCTCGTATTTACGATGTTGCTTGTTCCAATGAGTTTCTAGGTGAGCGCTAACCTCTCTGCTTATTAAATGGCTAATGGT